>CABHPR010134457.1:10209-24131 GCA_902168415.1 Peromyscus melanophrys | reverse complement strand
TATAAAATATAGGATATTTTACATATATATAAATCACATATATATGAATTCCAAAACGTATTTAGCTACAAAAGTACTAAAATACACCCATAAAAGGGGAAGGGTTGCTAGAAAGCTAAGCTTTAGCTCCATGCCTGCTTTTTAGCTGAGCCTCAAAACACCCAGCTGGTCCAATTTCAGTTCCTCAGTTAGGTACAGATTCATCAACCTAAGACAGTGTGCCCTGGAGTTTGGCCTCTGGACTGGAACAAATGAAAGACAGAGACATGCTTGTGTGTTTTAATGATGTCCTCAGCCAGCTCTGGGAGAAAGGGTGGACACTGAGTATCTGACTGGTTTAATGGCTCCCAACCCAACACTAACGGGGTGCTGAGCAGTTGCCGAGCCTCCTAGGAAGGAATTTCCGGTTTGATACCTGTGGGATCAGCTGAGAAGCCTTACTGAGAGGCAGAGCATAGACCAGGGAAGAAAGAGTTGGACATGAGTCAGTTTACACACAAGCCCTACTGAAATTCTCATAGTATTTTTTGGAAAAACCCAAGCTCTCACAGTTATAAGGAATGGTTAGAGATTCTGGGTAATCAAACAGTATCTTAAGAAATAACAGAACACTTGCATTTTCCAATTTACTTACAGCAAAATAAAAATAACCCAAACAATGGATATAAAAATAAACATTTAGGCCGGGGAAGTATAATTTTAAATACCAAAAAAAAAAAAAAATCCATTTCTATGTGGCCAACTGGCATTTTCCAGAGTGTCAAGATCACTCAGTGGGATACAAATGTCTTTGGCAGATGGTGCTCTGTCAACAGGTCTCATGAACCAAAGAAGAAAGCTCAGTTTTCACCTCACACCACAGAAAATATTAACTCAAAATGATCAATGATCTGAATTTATGGTCTTAGATTTGGCGACGGATTCTTTAATATGACATCAAAAGCACAGACCACAAGAGAAAATACAGGTAAAAACTCGGCTTGATCAATATCAGAATGTTTGTCCATCAAAGAGCATTGCCAGGAAAGTAGAAAGAAGCCTACACGATGGGAGAAAAACATTTCCAAAATCTACATCTGATGTGACTTTAATATTCAGGACGTATTGCAACTCGTAGGCCCCCAGACCTCAGCACAACCGACGCCATGGAGGAAGAACCATTAGGGCCCTAAAACTCAGCACATAGACAGCACCACCCGCCAAAACTAAAACAAAGACCTAATCCATCCAAGTCCATAGTTCTGGGAAAGTCTCTAAATGTACTGACCTTGCCTTTTGGCTTCTGCAGTTCTGCTTCTGCCTGTTCTTGTCAACTGAAAATATGTGAACCCAGGATTTGGTTTTTGTACTTAAAATCTCACCCTAGAAAGGGGCTACTCTGGGATCCCAAACACCTACTGTAGTCACGGGCTGGCTAATAAAGACTTTCTATTGGCTTAAACCCATGACCAAACAGTCTTCACTGGTGGATACCCTACAACAATATAAAGAACACCTATGACTCAACAACAAAGAACTCAGTCTTTTTTAAATGGGCAAAGTATGGGAACAGGCATCTCTCTAAAGAAGCTATAGGAATAACAAAAAAAAAAAAAAAAACCACCACGGAAAGATTGCCGTATTATTGTTATTTGGGCCATAAGCATTAAAACCATAGTGAAATGTCACTTCACATGCAGTAAGATGGCTACAGTTTTAAAAACTGAGATTAATACTTTTTAACACGGGGAACATAGTGTAACAAACGTCCCGGGCCTGAATGGAATAGCGCGGTCGTTCACCACGGCCCTCCTTGCAATGAAGAGTGCAGGAAGTGCAAGATGCACGCGGCTGCTGACGTCGCATGGCACACTTGCTCTTCTGCTTAACTTTTGTCAACTTGACACAAGCTAGAGTCGTCTAGGAAGAGAGAACTCCGCTAAGAAAATGCCTCTGTCGAACCGGCCTGCAGCAGACAGTCTGTAGGGGCTTTTCACGATTCATGATTGCCGTGGGAGCTCCAAGCCCGCTGGGGGTGGTGCCATCCCTAGAGCCGGTGGTCATGGATTACATGAGAAAGCAGGCTGAGTAAGACATGGAGAGCAAGCCAGTCAGCAGCCTTCCTCCATAGCCCCTGCGTCAGCTCCTGACTTAAGGTTCCTGCCTGCGCTCACTTCCCTCAGGGATGGACTATGAAGTGTGAGCTTCCTCCCCAAGCTACTTTTGGTCACGGTATTTTATCGCAACAACAGAGAAGCAAACTAAGACACCGTGTTACAGGAGCCCTTCAAAAAACAAATAGTAGTGTTCTCTAAAATAATGGCCGACAAGGAGAGGACAGCATGGTGACACCCATGTTCGGCCAAACCGTGTGTCTACGAATAGCTCCCATAAGACGGAATGGGATGCCCACATACAAAATGTCCCCTAACTGACAGATGCATTTCCTCAAAGAGAGTAGGACAGCCTGCAATCCATGCTTTGGAGGGAGAGGACCCGCCGCTTCCCCGATACTTCCTGCCGTAGACAGCCTCTTCCTTGCTGCTTCTGGCTCATGACAAAGGCTTCCAGTTCCCTTTCTGTTCTGGCCTCTCTGCAGATGCAGAACTTCACTGACTGGTCCAAGAGCAGTGTGTATAGCAGCCCCACCGAGGCCCCACAGGTCACAGAAGGAGCTTATAACCCAAACAGGAAGCGGCTTAAACTAGATCCGCTATCCCGGCTCAGAAAATCCCTCATGCATCCCTGCCGCTTCTAAGCCCAACTTCTCCCTGAGCCCTGACTTCCTACCAAGTTGTTGGCCCCTTCTTTCTGATGAGATAAGCCTCTTCCACCATTCTAGAAGCTGCCAGCCATTTCAGGATTTCTGCTACTTGGTTTTGCATAATGCACAATACCATCTTTGCTCACAACCAAAATTTACCTGCTGCGGTATTTCCATACATCAAAATAACAGCTGGTTTTTTTTTCCTTGCAGACATTCTGTATTCCTTCCAGACAGTGGATCCTAACACTGTTATCTAAAAAGATGAATACTATAAGTACTCATTTAAAACACAGACCCCTGGGCCCCAGCCCAGTGCTATTGGACTCAACTGAGGGTATCTTTGGAGTCTCCTCCAACCCATGATTCTAGAGAACTGTGAGAACCACTTGGGCTGACAGACAAGTGACTCAACTTGCAAATGTTTCTCTTTCTGTTACAGTTGACTTGACATTCAGTGTACTTTACATAACACTTATCTTTTACTCTGTCTCACTGGTCCCTTCTGCTTATATTTACACTGTATTTCCAAGCCACATCTTTAGGTGGTGGTGGTTTTACGTTTGTTTGTTTGTTAGGGCAAAACTAGCCGGCCTCAAATTAATCATATAACCAAGGATGACCTTGAATAGTTTTATTTTCCTGCCTCCACCTCCCGAGTGCTGGGAATTCAGGGGTGTGGTGCTGGGAACTAACCAAAGGCTTTATGTGTGCCAGACAAGCACACTACCAACAGGGCTACATGGAACAGTGTTTGCACACAACCTTCCAGGGGAATAAGCCACACGTGCATTCTGATAAAACGATCATTCCTCTGTGAAGATTAGCCCCACCCACACCAGAAGGAGACACATACAGAATGGGAACGGGCTCCTCTGGGCATTCCTGTGGATCAGGGACTTGTGCATCCCTGCCTTTGATACGAACCAGGCCCCAGACTGCTCCTCTCTCAGGTCTGTTCTATCCAGAAGAAATTAGGCGGCTAGTACTTACTCTTACGGCTCCATGTCTCCATTCAAGCTGCCGCAACCAGATTGTCTTCTTGATGACTGTTACAGTCAAAACAAAACGACTATTCTGACACTTGTTGAAATAGTGAGGAAGACTTTAGGAGTATTGCGAGACTAGCATAAGAGGAGAGGAGCTCAACTCCAAATACGACAGATGATGACAGCTTAAAGCCAGATAGCCAAGGGAGGGCTCAGCAGAAGGGGGTTTGCCAAGAGAAGACACTGAGGCCAGCTGACCTAACAAGAGTCTTTCTAAAGGAAGGTCGAGATCTTCAACTGTAAAGAGGGGGAAACTCAGTCCGAACCGAGCAAGGCAGGCCTGACAAGACCAGTGCCAAGGTCAAAGGCTAATTGAGAAGAGGACCCAGAGGAGCCTGACCAAAGTGAGATCAGGAGGGAGTCTTTGCCATTATTCTAAGATACTTTGGCTTGCCTTCCCAACTACTCAGCTGTCTCATTCAGGTCTGAAAAGCTGTGTTCTCTCCAGGGCCACAGAGGTCTGTAGTGCAGGTTGTTCCAGGACACAGCGTCCCAGGCTCTCAAGTCGGGTGCTAATATTTTGCTTGTCACTCTTATTGGTCCACTGGCCGTCATTTTGTCCTTGCCAGCAAGCTGTCCTTCCAAGTACTGCATCTGTATGAACATCTCACATTAGAATGTAGGGTGAGGATGCTTTAATCCTGGTTTATTGTTCTGGAAAACCTTGGACAGTTTCCCCTTTAAACGTCTAGTCCAACACATCTACACCATCTATAACTTTTCTTCTTATTTGTGGGAGAAAACCAATATAACACTATGAGAAAAAAAAAACCCTCTGAAAGTTGGCTGGGCATGATTATACACACCTGTAATTCTACCACTCAGGAGGCCTAAGCGGGAAGGTCATGAGTTTGAGGTCAGCCAGCTTGAACCTAATACTAAGAGACTGAAAAACAAACAACAACAAAAACAAACAAGGTTTAAGGATGTAGACCACTGAGAGATTCCCTAGCATGCCCAAGTCCCTGGATTTAATACCCAGCACTATAAAAATAAACAAACAAACAAACAAATACTGCACATTCCTGGTTCTGTGATATCAATTCCATCCCACTATAAGAAATTTGGTGTGTTATTGCTGACAAAGCCTTTGTGATCAATCTGCTCCTAGAAGGAAAAGCTAATAAAGCCTGCCCAGTCAGGTCAGAGAGACGTGATTGGATCCCATTACTGTCAATTACACCTGTGCCAAGAGGGGCCACAAAAATTCCAACACAACCTCTTCCTGAGCAGACACGTGTCGCAGGCTCCCCCACAAGCTGCAGGATCCTGATCTGCCTAGAGGTATGAAAATGTAAGTGATTTCACCAACAGTACAGAAGTCTGAGTAATTATATGTGAAAGGTTGTAATTTTTAAAAAGACAAAAGAGATGCTCAAGTCTCTGGCTGTCCCAAGAGATTTACCTCCCACTATGCAGGGATTAGCTTGATGGAGAGAGTCCACTCCTGATTTTGGTCAACAAATACATTTACAACATGCTAAGATTCACAGAATTAGGGCTGGAGAGATGGTTAAGAGCACCGACTGCTCTTCCAGAGGTCCTAAGTTCAATTTCCAGCAACCATATGGTGGCTCACAACCACTTGTAATGAGATCTGGTGCCCTCTTCTGGCCTGCAGGGACACATGCAGGCAGAATACTGCATACATAATAATAATAATAATAATAATAATAATAATAATAATAATAATAAAAGATTCACAGAATTATAGCTGAAAGTTTTTCCTGTGTCCCGCCCAGTCCACAGCCACTCAAACCCAAGTAAACACACAGAGGCTTATATTAATTAAAACTGCTCAGCCATTAGCTCAGGCCTACCACTGACTAGCTCTTACATTTAAACTAACCCATTTCTGTTCATCTATATGTTGCCATGTGTTCCATGGCTTTACCTGTGTGCCATTACATGCTGCTCCCGGGACAGCAGGCCGGCATCTCTTGACTCAGCCTTCCTCTTCCCAGAATTCTCCTTGTCTGCTTATCTGACCTATACTTCCTGCCTGGTTACTGGCTAATCAGCATTTTATTTATTTATTTATTTATTTATTTATTTATTTATTTATTTATTTTGGTTTTTCAAGACAGGGTTTCTCTGTGTAACTTTGGAGCCTGTCCTGGGTCTCACTCTGTAGCCCAGGCTGGCCTCGAACTCACAGAGATCCACCTGGCTCTGCCTCCCGAGTGCTGGGATTAAAGGTGTGCACCACCACCTGGTGTAATAAGCATTTTATTAAACCAGTGTAGAAAATCACTATTCCACAGCACAGAATACTTCATGTTGCACTATTACAGCCTCGAGTAAGAAGAGAGAGACTGCGTGAGGGATGAAGAGGCTTTCCAGGGAGCACAGAAGATAAACTTCAGGACACAGATTTTAGGACATGGAGGCTGTCTCAGTTAGGGTTTCTATTGCTGTGACAAAACACCATGACCAAAAAGCAACTTGGGGAGGAAAGGATTTATTTGGTTTACACTTCCAGATCATAGTCCTTTACTGAAGGAAGTCAGGACAGGAACTCAAGTAGGGCTGGAATCTGGAGGCAGGAGCTGATTGATGCAGAGGATGTGGAGGGGTGCTGCTTACTGACTTGCTTCCCATGTTTGCTCAGCCTGCTTTCCTATAGAACTCTGGACAACTTGCCCAGGGATGTCCATACCCACAATGGACTGGGCCCTCCCACATTGATCACTAATTGAGAAAATGCTCTACAGGCTTGCCTACAGCCCGATTCTATGGAGGCATTTTCTCAATCGAGGTTCCTTCCTCTCTGATGACTCTAGCCTGTGTCAAATTGACAAAAAAACTACCCAGTGCAGAGTCTTAACTGACTTATCAAATGTCTGTCTTTCTTCCAGGCTCCTAGGTGAATTCCAAATGGCTAAGTTACAATATAATTAATATAGTTGCTCCCTTAAAAAATATAAATAATTTGCACTTAAAGATTGCTGTTTTGTTGTCTCAAACTTTGTTGTTGTTTTCTTCCTTTTTGCCTTAGTTGGTTGATTTATTTTTGTTCCCCCTACCCCCGCAATACAGAAACATTTAATTTCACAAACACGATAGATATCCATATGCCAAGCCACAGTCTTGTTTCTCTACTGAGGAGAAACTGGCAGCCTTTGACAGCCAGGATCTCCTGCGTTCACGGTCTCACCTGGAGAAGTGCAGGTGAGCTCTGCCGTCGGCCTGAGAGTGTGGACCACTGCGGCCTCACTTTAACAGATGTTTCCCCATCACACTACATATCTTTAAGAATAGGAGAATATGTGTGATCAAAGATTTGACTTCAAAATCTAACACCCCTTATGTTAGCTTACCAGGGCCGCTGTAACAGAACAGCACAGGCTAGGTGGCCAAGCAAATAGAAATTAATTATCTCACGGTTCTGGAGAGCAGAAATCCCATGATGACGACTATGTCAGCAGAGTTGGTTCCTTCCAAAGCTTTTCTTTGGCATATAGATGGTGACTTTCTCCACTGGACTTCACATTGTGCTTATCTGAGCCCGAATCTGTGAAGACACCAGTTACATTGAATTAGGGCCCTCACAGGTCACCTCACTTGAATGGAGTGAAGAGCAGAACGCCTGCCTGTAAACCATGTCAGCTTCTGGGAGCGCGAGGAGAGAGTGAAGCAAGGAGTGGGGAGGGGGGTATGGAGACGAGACACCATTCAGCCCTCGGTGCCCTTTGCACACACACCCATGCACGCGTCTTTAGCATATGCTCGTTTTTAAATACGCATCTTGGAGTGTGCTGATTTAATTCCATAAACCAAACATTGGGATTCAAGCTGCGCTGCCTTCCTGTGATGAGCTTTAAAAGGAAAGGCTCGTTCTGGCTCAAACTTCAGTCCACGCTCGCTTGGTCCTGTTAACATCACACTGTGGGGCACACGTTGCGCAGAAGTGCGTGGTGGAGCAAGCAGCTCATCTTAAGGTGGTGAGGAAAGCCAGTGAGGAGGACAGGAAGGGGCCAGGGTCCCAACATCCCCTTCAAGAGCGTATGCCAAGCACTTAGCTTCCTCCAGTCATTAGTAAACAGAACCTTGATACGGAGTCAAAGAAACACAACCCTCAGATTATCTTTTTTATTCTTTGATAATGTCATGCTCGTGTATAATGCATTTTGGTCATTTTTAGCTCTTTTATCCTTTCTCACCCGCCCCCCTCTTCTCCTGATGAACTTCTTCTCCCCAACTAGTCCGTCTCCCATTTTCATGTCACTTTCTGTTCGTGTATTTCTTTTGTCTTGTCTTGGTGGCCCACCGAGTTTAATTTAGGGTTTGCTTGCATGAGCATGAGTTGAGGGTTACTGACCGGAGCGTGGGAAAATTCACAGTGACTCCATCCCCGAAGAAAATGACTCCCCTTCCCCCAGCAACCGTTAACCGCCGACAGCCAGCTCCTGGGGAAGGGGTAGGATTTCCTGAGTCCCTCTCCTATGGACAGTGGAGCATTCCCAGGCCCCAGTTTGTGCAGGTCTTGTGCAGATAGCTGTGAGTTCATGAATACCATGGCCATGGCGTGTCTGGAAGACAGTGTTTCAGGCTCCTGACCTCCTCCAGCTCTCCGAATCCTTTCCTCCTCCTTTTCTACCATGTTCCCTGAGCCTTGGAAAGGGTGGTGTGCATGTCCCTTTTATGACTGAGCACTCAACGGTCCCTTATCCTCAGCTCTTCCACTGATTATTCTTCCGTGCATTCACTGCAAACAGAAGCTTCCTGACCCGTCTGAGGGCAGCACAAATCTATGCACACAGTTTCATAGGCACGCAGGGATTTTTAGTAGGCAGTTGACACCGTAGCCATCTAGCAAAATAAAAACAGGAGATTCCCCTAGGGCCTCTGACCTTCAAACCCCAGGCTTTGGACTGGGATTATGGTACCAGTCACAAATTTCCTGTTCTGGAGTGGGCCTCAAACCCAATCATAAAGCAGTTGGTTACATCCTAATCATCATGCCGTTATTGCACCTGTGGGCGCATCCCACCTGGCAGATGGATACTGAGCTCAGACCACCAACGGCTTTTGTCCCCCAGCAGCCTGCATGACACCATCTGGCACCATGAAAAAGGATCAGCAGGTCAAATTCTGACCTGCCTGTCCTCAGTGACACTTCATGAGAGGAAAAGAGGGAAGGCTCTGGGTGGGACATGCCCACATAGAAACCCCCCCTTTATGACTCACTGCATCTTCTCGCCCTGTGGGTTGATTCAGCCACGTCACGTGGAAAACTAGCTGGCAGCTCTGATGGAGGCTTCTGACTTCCTTCCTTCCCAACTTCCTCCACCCAAGAGGGTGGACCATTTGGGCCCTGACTCCAGAACCGAAGGCAGCTCATGTCATGCCTTGCAGTCTCTTCAGACAATCAGATAGACCGTAAGCAGAACCGGCAGCAGCCATCAAAGGAAATTTAACTTCTCACTCATGCAAATGCCACCACATCAGACCTTTGTGCTCTGTGAGCCAGCTTCCTGCTTCCCATTGCTGTCCCTCTCCCCCTGCCTGGCGAACTGTTTCCCATGTTATGTAAAAGGTTCCATAATTAGCGTTTCTAATTTGAATTATTTTCAAAGGATTGTTAGCATCCTTACCTTTTAATTTTAGTTTAATTCCTAGTGAATTAATTCTGAGTGATTTTTCTCCTGTGCATAATTAGATTTTTTCTTTTGAAAAAAAGCCTTAAAATATTTTTTTAAAAGCTGAGGTAGTTATTAGGTATAAACTTAAATTCTTGCCACCTACATTTCAATGTTCGTGAAATGTCTTGGGTTGATGACATCAAATCACTGATCCCCAGGGTAGGAAGTGACAAGGGAAGGGCACAGGGCAGGGGAAAGGGCAGGAGGGAGGGCAGGGGAGAGGGCAGGAGGGAGGGCAGGGGAGAGGGCAGGAGGGAGGGACTATATACAAAGCTAAACATGCTAGTGTATTCCCTGAGAAAACTATGTGCACGGAAAAGAAAAGAATAGATCTGAGGCTAGAAACCTCCAGGTCAAGAAAACAGGAAAATTCGGAGAAGTGTGCTCAGGAAAGACACCGCACACATGAGCCAAGGTATAGAGTTTGGAACAGAAAGAGCACAGGCTGTGTGGTCTCCTGGGCATCTGGAACCACAGCTCTCACATCAAAACCCACGGGAGGTGGGGGGGGGGGATGCTTTCTACTTCCTGGCCAAGGAAATGAGGTGAGAGAAGTCCTGGGGAAGAGATCTTGCTGAGGTGACCAGCTTCCTGGGCACTCACACGTCCCTGCTCTCCCCTGACCCTTGTCTTCATCCTGGGACCCCCGTGGCTCTGTGCACACCTGCACACCTGCTCCCAGGCCATCCCATACTCACCTCCATCAACCCATTTCCAAAGTTCCATTTTTGCCTTCTCTAGAGACAGTCCCAACCACTTGGTAATACCAGGCCTAGGTCCCCAAGACCCACTTACTCTCCTTCACACCATGGTATAGAAAGACACAAGATCCTGTTGACCTTTTTATAAGCGGAGTTGACGTTTAATAAAGCCATTTTAGAACACAGATCTTCAGCACAAAGGTTAATAGAGAAATACCCGGGAAATGATAGCACAGCCATGTGTGGGCACAGGCCTCTGAAAACAGAGCCACCCTCATTATCTGCTAAATAACTGAGGATTTTGTAGGATCCATGCTGCTATGCCATGCCTGATGGTATTTCACAATCTCATAAGATAACACATGGACAGCCTTTTCTGGGGGATAAGCAGCCCCCAACTCCCTGAGCCTTTATTTCCCATTTTATCAGAAGAAGGGTACAACTCTGCTGTGGCTTTGCTCAGTGGGGTAGAATGCCTTCAAGTCTGTCCCATGTGTTCCCTCACTCAGAGGGCACCCAGGTTGGAGGAACAGCCCCTGAGTGCCATGCTGTTCCTTCACAGCCAACAGGGACCCAAATGACCGAGTCACTCTCCATAACTGTGTTTAAACCTTCTGCTCCCATGGGCCTCAACCACATTAGCTCACATCCCCTTTGGCAAATATTGTCCCTTTTTCTCATTGGCCAAAACTGAATCACGTGAACACCAATAAACCAATCTCTAAAGATATCACTAATGCATGCTGTGTTGCTGAATATGTTGTGTTATGGTTTGACTCTAAATTGTACCCCACAGGTTCATGTTCTGAATGCTTGTATCCCAGCTGGGGTTCCTGTGGGGGGTGCTGTGGAACCC
This sequence comes from Peromyscus melanophrys, assembly GCA_902168415.1. NCBI lineage: Eukaryota > Metazoa > Chordata > Mammalia > Rodentia > Cricetidae > Peromyscus > Peromyscus melanophrys. The sequence goes on along the minus strand of CABHPR010134457.1, from coordinate 13,137 downwards.
GCAAGAAGTGGGGGGCCTAGCTGGAAGAACTGGGTCACCAGAAGCAAACCTTTGTAGGTCTTCTTCAGTCTTCTGTCCTCTTTTTCACCCACCGTGATGTGAACAGCTTCTTCCACGTGTAAGATCTGAGCCGCTGCCACCTCCAGCCTTTTCTGTCATGAGGGACTGAAACCCTCACAAACTGTAAGAAAATAAAATAAATGAGGTTGAATGACTTAGGAAGAAAAAAGTTTATTTAGCTCACAGTTGGAGGCTGGAAGTCCAAAATCTGGTGGCCACGGCTGGCGGCCTCTGTGGGGATACCCAGACTCTGTCACAGCATAGTGGATGCTCTTTTACAATTCATTTTCAAGGGCATTAACCTGGTCCTGCAAGAACTACGCTACCCTTCCACAGTGGTACCCCAGGACTTCATCATTTCTGAAAGTCCCCACCACCTCATTACCATTACACTGGAACCAAGTTTTCATCATAGGAACCTTTGAGAGACAAACTCAACCCACATCCACACGGCAGCATCACAGCAGAAGGGAAGCAAGGGCCCCTAACCTGGGTCTGGAGGCACTTCAAACTCATCCTGATCTGTAGGGCATGATCCTATTCGGGGGGATAATTAAACACGGGATGCTGTTCAAATGAAATGAGAGAGGTAACGACTGGGGTGTGTGTGTGTGTGTGTGTGCATGAGCACACTTATATGTGTGTGTACGCATATGCTTGTATATCTGAAGGCCAGAGGTCAACCTAAACGCACCTCAGGAGTCATCCACCTTTTGGTCTAAGATAAGGTTTCTTACTGGGGTGCAGGGCTTATTGATTATGCTAACCTGGCTGGTCAGTGAGCATCGGAGAGCCACCCATCTCAGCCTCCCCAGTGCGGGGTTCCATGCGCGTGCTCGCACACATGGCTTCTGTGGCTTGAACTCAGCTTGCCATGTTTGTGCAGCTGAACCGTCTCTCAAGCCCTGTTTCAGAGGAACTAACAGTGTCTGCCCTTGTATGGGACGAAGCCTAAATACTTCTGAAAGTTGTCTTCGCTGAAGAAAGGGCTTCTGGGATTCAGCAGAGCAAGCCTCTTGGTGGGAAAGTCACGGAAGCTCTACTGAGGATGGGTCCTGTAGTGGAATGGCACCAACAGGAAGCGTTCACTCTCCCTTTCACCCCGCCCTTCTTCCCTCCCTTGGTCTCAGCCATTTTATCATCCCAAGTGTCCTCCTTCCCGCCCCAGAGTCTGTCATGGCATTTCCTGCTCTAGATCGCTTAGCTTCTAAATCACCACCCTCCTTCAGAGGCACGAAAGTGTCTGCCGTGTCCTCATGAGCCCAGTGGAGGAGTTCAGACACCTGCCCCTGAGGGATGCTTCTCATACTTTGACAGAACAATGAGAATCCACAAGAAGGAAATTTCTTTTCTCACAAAAGCCAGATGGAGCATGTGGGCTTCCTGTGGGTTCTAAGAAGGAGAGGTCAGGGACAAACGGAAGGGACAGATGGAAAAGAAGGAATGGAAATCTGGAGACTGACAGCACAGGAAACAATTAGAAACCAAAGCCGGCTACCTTCCCATCACCAGCACCCTAGACTGGCATGCCTCTGCTTCCTGCCCCCTCCTAACTGGCTCATCACAGTAGCTGGCCCATGATTAGCCAGGGGTCGTGAAAGAATGTGAATTCCGAAGGTGTACTCTTCCTGGCGGGGCCTCCTTGCTGCCCCTGGAGTCTCGCTCATTCACTTGGACTCACTCCTTCCATTTTGTCGCCCTCCATTTCTTGGCTTTTTATTGCTGTGTTTGTTGCTTCATGGTCAGAAGATGGTTGCCATGGCTCTAGGAATCCCAACTGCTTCCCTTACTGGATCTCTTACTTTTCCTGCTTCTCTCAGGGGGACCAAACATATTTTTCACCAACACCAGTGTTGACCAAGACCTGGTCACACAGTCCCCCAGCATTCAAAAAGGGACAGGAACCGGAGGATCTGACAAATGGGATCAACTTACCTGTGAGTGGTTTAGAAGCAACCAATCACAATTCATCTCTAAAAGCTGGACACATTACTGTTTTTCTCCATACTCTTCTTTTCAAAAACTCAGTTCTTAAGGCAAGAAATGATAGGCACCAGGTCTCCCAAGCTGATCAGGGCCATGCCTAGCCTTTCAGAAATTGATTTGACTCTCTGAGGGTAAGGAGTCTCATTTCCTCATCTGCCTAATAAAGATGAATATCGTGACTGGTCCAAAGGCATCTCTCGGTCTTAAAGAAATGATGGATGGGGCTGGAGAGATACTTCAGTGGTCAAAAGCACTGGCCACTCTTCCAGAGGATCTGGCCTCAATTCCCAGCACTCATGTGGTGGCTCACAACCATCTGTAACTCCAATTCCAGGGAGATTCAATGCCCACTTCTGGCCTCTGTGGGCACCAGGCATATGCATGGTGCACCCACATACTTGTAAGCAAAACACTCATAAAATGATGAAATAATTAAAAAAAATAATAGAATTTTAAAAGAAATGCTGGATGGATCAAGCGAGATCGTACATGCCAACTCAGAACCACAGAGGAGAGTCGTAAGATGATGAATCCAACGCCTGGCACACAGCAAGTGGTCATTAGACACAGGTCAAAACCAGCTGTGTCGCCACCAACTTAAAACCTTCAATAGCCACAGGGAAAAAGACCGAATTCAAACTGATTAACCCACCTGGACTTCACACACTTCTTGTGTCTATCTCTTGCTGTTCCAATCATGGTGTCTTCCATCTTGGCACCAAGACCTGCTCCTCCACCTGGAAGGGATGACATCTATTCATCTTTCCCATCTTAGCCTGGGAGTCTCTTCTCTCAGAGCTCACTTCTGCCTTTCTCACAGACTGAGCCAAGAAAGGTTCCCAGAGAGAGAGAGAGAGAGAGAGAGAGAGAGAGAGAGAGAGA
>CABHPR010134457.1:0-10109 GCA_902168415.1 Peromyscus melanophrys | reverse complement strand
GAGAGAGAGAGAGAGAGAGAGAGAGAATGGTGATATTTTCTTTTGTACCAAAATGTTGTATGTTAATAAATAAAGTTGCCTAGGGGTCAGAGCTATTAGCAAGCCATAGCCAGAGTCTGGCGAACAAGTAGTGACGAGACAGTCAGGTGGTTGGGTTTACAACCAATGAGAAGGCAGAACAGAATTCTATTTAAAGACAACCCACAGGAAATACCTCCCTTTTTCTCGGAGAGGTTGCTTCGGCGAAAGAGGCTAGCCAGCGGCAAGCGGGTAAAGCTCTTAGCTCTGACCTCTTGGGTTTTTTCTCTTTACCTTGGCTTTGTGTTTCTTCTTAAATACATCTACAAGAGAGACAGACAGACAGACAGACAGACAGACAGAGAGACAGAGACAGAGACAGAGACAGAGACAGAGAGAGACAGAGAGAAGTTCAGAGTAAAATACCTAAGAGGAATGTAAGGAGGGAGCATTTCCAGAGCAAAGAATCAGAAAGTGCCCTGCAAGCATGTGCCTCAAAGACTCCAGGATCACCCTGAAAAGGCAGCAGGATTTACATTTTCCTCCTGACTCTGGGGAGTTACAGGAGGCAATGCTGCAGATCCTCCCAGGATATTGAGCTGCAGGAAACTGCCAAATGGAAGTGGGATCCTCAGACAAGCACCCCAAAAGAATTTGGAAAAGCCCCAATGACCTGGGAACTTACATTTTCCCAAGAGTGTCCCTCATTTTGAAGGAAAGCATTTCCCATACATCTTGCAGCCCGAAGCCAAAGGCTTGTTGTCTTCACGGCAGCCCCTTCTCCTCATCTCATCTCTCCTCAGGGTACCACCTTCCATCCTTCATCCTTCACTCTCACTTTCTGGGGACTCTGAAGGAATGATGCTGCAAAATGGTTCTCACACTTATTCCCCGGAGGCCATGCTGGACTCCTGGACCCCACTGTGGTTCTCTGGGGCTTCTGCCCACCTGGGGCCTCTTCTTGCTCCAAGAATTCTTCATGCATAACCAGTACCCTTGCAGACACGATGCTGTCCTCTGGCTGCTGCACAAATGTTTGCTCTCAACTGCTCTAGGTGCCAGGTTCATGAGGTATAAGCACGACCTAGAGCCCTAGACCTTACTCTCTCCTCGGTGTCTCTCATTTGCCCTTTACTCCTACATTTTCCTTCATTTGATTTTACTTATTTTAGTTAGTTGGGTTTTTTTTTTTTTTAATTTCTTGAAATGTTATCTTGATATGTAGGCCAGGCTAGTCTTGGAATTCATAGCCTCCTCTCACCTCAGCCTTTGGAATTCATAGCCTCCTCTCACCTCAGCCTTTGGAATTCATAGCCTCCTCTCACCTCAGCCTTTGGAATTCTGGGGTTACTGGCGTGAGCTGTCACTCTCAGCTGTCTTTATTTTAAAGCCTATCCTACATTCAACAGTATCCATAAGATCCGTGTCAGTTGTCACAAAGGAAGCACGTGGGGAGCCGCCGCTCAGTAGGACAACAAATGTGTTCCAATGTTATCTGTTTGTGCCTCTCTTCACCCTCCTCTGCCATTGCCCCTCCAGCTTCACAGAGCTGGCACACCCTGACGTTTCTACACTCATTCCTTTGAGATCTCTGCAGGCTTATCCCCACTTCCTATGTGACTCCTTCCCCACAGGTGCTGGATTCTGAATTTTCTATAGCTTGGACCACTCTGTGTTTATTTTTCCAGGGCTCATTTCCCTTTTCTGAAGGCTTCTTTGAGTTGTAATTTACAGACTATACAATTCTCCCACTTTCGTTACCCAGGTAGACAGCCACATGTAAATGAGGGGAATTTGCTAGATGGGTCTTAGTGCAATTTGTACTGTTACGACAGAATGCTGGAGTCTGGGCAACTTACAACAAACACAACCGTATTTAGTATTGTTCTGGAGTCTATAAAGTCCAAGATGGAAGAGTTGCATCCTCCATCATAAAACAATGGAGGGCATCCCACAGAGGAAGGGGAGAGAAAAGGAACAGCAGAGACAGAGCACACGGCAGACTCCAGCCTTCTGTAATGGGCAATGATCTGTGTTGTTAGTTGGTTTTTACTCTTTGCTCTTTTGGCTCTTTTGGGGTCCCACCACCCAGCTCCCAAATAAATCACACATGGAGTCTTATTACTACTTATAAAAGCCTGGCCCTAGCTTGGCTTGTTTCTGACCAGCTTTTCTTAACTTAAATTATCCCATTTATCTTTTGCTTCTGAGCTTTTATCTTTCTCTATTTTACCTTTCTTTCTTTCTTCCTTTCTTTCTCTCTCCATTGCTGGTTCTGTAGCTGGGTGGCTGGCCCCTGATGTCCTCCTTTCCTTGTTCTCTTGCTCTTCTTCCTTTTCCTCCTAGATTTCACCTTCTATTTATTCTCTTTGCCTGCCAGCCCTGCCTATTCTTTCTCCTGCCTCCCTATTTACTGTTCAGCTTTTTATTAGACCATCAGGTGTTCTAGACAGGCAAAGTAACACAGCTTCACAGAGTTAAACAAATGCAACATAAAAGAATGCAACACAGCTTTGCACCATTAAACAAATGTTCCACAGCATAAACAAATGTAATAGATCTTAAAATAATATTTCACAACGGATTCATTCACAAGGGCAGAGCCCTGGTCACCTGATACCTCCTATATGGCTTCCCTTCCAATATTGTCACATCGGATAAGTTTCCAACATATCCTTTTGGGGAGATGCATTCAAGGCATAATGGGGTCTAATTAGAAAAGCAATGTCCTGTTTCCCCTGGGACAGAACCTGTTCTTGGAGCCTGGGTCTTCCTTGCTGCTGGATAAAATCTGTTGGGTGCAGTAGATTCCAATCCACAGCGTCCAGCCCACAGAGTCACCATCCTCCAAGTTCAAGTCCAAGCCCCTCTTTGGATCAGCCTAGGCCTCTTTGGGACTGTCGCACTCTACAAAGGAGAGCATAGAGAGCCATGTGGAAAGCTAATGGATGTAGGACAGTAGGTGTAGTATCTTTCTGCTGTGGCTGCTGTTGCCATGTGTCAGAGCAGGTGGCTTAACAGAAATGTATTTCAGTCCTGAATGCAACCCTGAGATACAAAGGCGTGATCAGGCCAGGTTCAAGCTGAGACTTATGTAAGGTCAGGAGGGTGGGATCCTCATGGTGGGACTGTGTTTTTATAAGAGGAAGAAGAAACCAAAGATCTCTCTGTGGTGTGAGGGTGTAGTGAGAAGATGTCAGGAAGCCAGGAAGGAGCCCTTGGCAACCAAATCAGCTAGCTGGCTTCTTGACCTTCCTTCAAGCCTGAGAATTGTCCCTCACATAGTCTCTGCCTGACCCACTCTGAGGCAGACCCTCTACCTTACTCCCCAACGCCACTGGGCCACCTGGGATCCTTTCCAATGCACAGCATCTCCCATGCCATTATCTCCAGGCACTTCCTCCTTGCAGGGCTCCCGATTTGACTTTGAAGATTGCTCACAAAATAAGTTTTTCTCTGCCCAGGAAATTCCTTGTCCCGATGTTCTCCCAGGAACAACTTTGTACAAACCACCTTTTCCAATCTCCTCCCTCATCCCCACGGTCAGCTTCTTCCATCCTCGAGAGATGGCGCCTCCACTGGACGCTTGAGTGGAGCGCCAGCTGCCCTCTTCTGTGCAAACTCAGAACTTCACTCTTTGGAATATTTTCTGGTTGCATATCTATCATTTCCACACGTTTTCTTCTAAAATGTTGATAATATACTGTTTTCAAGTGTGCATGATTCTAAGGACTTAACATTCGTTTAAACGCCTATAAAAAGGAAATAGGAATATGATCCACCTGTGACTTGGGTGTCTCTTTTTGGGATTGAGCTGCTGCCCCTCCTCTCCACATATTGTGTCACTAAAGAGAGCGCGTGGCAAAGAACCGGAATTTTCTCACCTGGGTTGCTGACATTTCAGTAAGCTTTGGCCCGCCCACCCTCCCACGGGATGCGTAAAGGAGTCTGAGAGCGGCAGAAATGGGAAGGCACAGAATTGGATGCTCGCTTCCTCTGTGTCGAGGAGCCGAGAGACAGTGGAGGAGCGGGCCTGGGTAACCCGTAAAGACCTTGAGACTAGGAACTGGAGGAGAAACCACCGACAGTACACACATGTTCTGTAACTGTACTGCAGCCGCGGGCTACATGGAGCAGTGTAAAATTTAATGTGTATAAAAGCTAAAATGTGGTTTCTTGCTGGCCCTAGTCATATCTGAAACACCTAAGGCTGCCTGTGACTTCTGTAGACAGTGGAAACAGGGAACAGTTCCGGGATGGCAGAAACTTCTACCGGGAAGGTCTGATCCATAATGTGACTAATGATCGTAAGGAATATGAAGATGTGTTTCTGCTCTTCAAATGAGTGTTGGGGAAATACAGACTTGGCCTGCTGAATGCGTGAGAGGAAAATAATCTTTTAATATTTAAAATAATAATTATTATTTTTAGAAGATTCTCCATCCACTCAAATGAAAGAAGGCCACAAAGAGCGGAGAAGAAAGCAGGAATAGTCAGGTGACTGTCACCTCCAACCAAGAGGACTCATCACTTCTTTTTTTTTAACTTAATTTCATCATTGATTCTTTGGGAACTTCACATCTGCACCCCTAATTTCACTCACCTCTCAGTCTTCCCATATCCTCCCCTCACCCTTGCAGTGCCCCTCCAAAAGAAAATTTTTAAAAAATCAAAACAAAACAAAGCAAGTAAACAAACAAACAACAACAACAAAAACCCCCTCTTTCTTTCTCCTCCTTTCCTGCCTCTCCAACACCTCTTCATTCATCCTGGTAGCGTTGGGGGCCTCAGTGTGTCACACAGTGTCCCCTTTTGTCCTATCAGCTTTACTAGCAAATGTTTCTGGCAATGAGTCACTGGCCTGGTTCAAGGCCTCTGGTTTCTGGTTCACCATCATCACTGGATCCTCACCGAGACTCCTCTCGGATATCCCGCTGCCACCCCAAGTCATGGATATTAGGGTGGGCCAACCCAAGGCCCAGCTGTGGGCCTGGGTGGTAGCTGAGCTGGTCATTCTGAGCCACTGGGACCACCTGCCTCAGGTGAGGGGATGGAGTCAGCTCTCCTATGCCCTTGTGGTGAGCGGTGGGGTCATCTCTCTTCGGAGCAGAGGTCAGCTCTCCTGAGAGGGTCCAGGCCAGCTCTCTTACTGTAGTGTCCAGAGAGAGTCAGGGCCAGCTTTCCCTGGGCCAGCGAGGGGGTAGGGGAGGTCAGCTCAGGATGGACCTCTGATGTTATCATGCATGGTTCCTATGGCCTCCTGAGGTGACATGGGCCACAGACATCAACACAGACTCCAGCTGCAGCTGGACCATGGACCCAGGCATGGCTCTCCGCAGCAGCTTGGATCTGGACTACATCTTGGCTCTGGATGGAATCAGTGGCCACTCAGATTGGGATGGCTCTGGCAGTGGCATGCCCCACCCCCATGTCCGTCCCCCCCAACACCACGAAGGCCTCAAGTTGCAGCCCCAACCCTGGGGTTCCATGCGACCTTTGGTGGCAATTCGGGACTTGGATTTCAGCACAGACCCCAGCTGCAGTAGGACCATGGACCCAGACATGGTTCTCAGCAGCAGCCGGGTCTGGATGTCACCACTGCTCCAAGTGGCAGTGCATGCCACTCAAATCAGCATGGCTTCAGTGGCTGTGTGGCCCTCGGACACCAACATGACCCCAGACCTCAGGTGACTGCAAGGCCTTCAGTGGTAACAGGAGCCTTGGATATCAACACAGACCCTGGCTACAGGAGGGGACCCATCACTTCTAAAGCAAAAAGAAACCAATGGCCAAAGACCAAGTTGTCTGAAGTCTGCTGGGATGTAGCTCAGTTTCAGAGGGTTCTTTCATGGTCCATCCGGCATGGGGCTCCATTGATTTTAGGCCATGGCAGAGCAAACATGCTCACCTCATGGTGGCTCTAAAACTAAAGAGAGAGATAGGAAGGCACCAGGAACAAGACACACTTTTCAAAGGCATGCCTCAGTGATCCAGTTCCTCCAATCAGGCCCCACCTCCTAGTCTATACCACTTCCTAATAATGCCATCAAATTGGAAATCCATCAACAGATTGATCATTCCTCAATTAGGTCAGATCCCCCAGGAGCCAATGACTTCACAAAGTCCGGTTGCCTGCCAACTAAGCCTTGGGGACAGCTCATATTGAAGGTGACTGGCTGTCCATAGGTAAAAGACACATTGCAAATCAGAATTGTCAGTGTTTAGAGACTATGGCTACCAATGGTTAGAAAATCTAAAAGGCGTTTTCTACAGAGCCATCAAAGTCACCATTTGTACATCAGGGCAAAGGCACAGTTCCATGTGAATTAACTCAAAGAAGTTTCTCTTTTGTTGTGGTGTAGCGGTTTCTCCGGGATAAAGACATTGGTATTCGGTACCTTCATCTTCCATCTCCCTGAAAGCTCCATGTGTGGGATCCAGTCAACAGAAAGATCTAGAACTATGCAACCCTCCTCTGCTGCACTCATGGAACTGAATGTAATAAACAGCACCTATGGGCTTGGGGAAGGCGGGACTGATGCAGGCTAAGGCTGTTCCATAATAAAATGCCCCGTTTCCTAAAGAGAATGTTATTTACAAGTTGACACACTATTGAGAAAACTGAGAGTGGGCAGGGCTGTACAAACGGGATAGAAAGGGTTTTCCTGAAGAGAGAATTCAGAGGGTAAGAACGTCAAATCTACCACTCAACTATCTATCTTCCTACCCTGTGTAATTTTTTTTTAACATATCCTGCCTCAAGTTTATTTGTAAAAACAGCATGGGGTCCTGATCATCTGCAAATAGTGTGTAGGTGTGTCAAACCAGTCCATCTGTCTGGCAGACAGAAACCTTTTCGATGGGGCCTTCACAGGAGCCTGGGCACCTTTGGGAGCCTGAGCTGGAGCTGAGGCCTCTGCCTTGGTTTAAGCCTTGGGCTTTAGTTGGCAGAGCCTACGACCCTTGGCCATGTAGCTTCTAATCCGCTTCCCGAGCTTGGGGTGAGCAATGAAAGCGAGACGGCTGAGCTTGCGGCTGGGGCCCTTTGGCATGTTGGGCTTAACAAGGGCCTTGATGGCCTCTGCACGCGCACTCACTGCCTTTGCGTTGTTGGCCTGTATCTTCTTCAGGCCTTTCTTGTTGTGCTTCTTGGCAAAGCGCATGTTCCTCAGGAACTTGGGGTCCACCCCCTTACGAGATTCGTATCTTTGTGACCAGGGTTTCTTGATACCATTTCTGTGCCATTTTCGAGACTGGTTGTGTGTGGTGTGGTTCTTGGACTTGGCCATGTCGGAACAGTAACCCACGGCTCCTGAAGCGCCTGGGACCAGAAGAGAAAGAGAGCTACCCTGTGTAATGAATGCAGTTTTCAAAGCACTTCATGTCCACAGGATTCTGTCTTCCTTCTTCCAATTTCTCGACCCCTTCTTTGTGATTGCGTCAGTAATTACTAAAGTTTGGCTCTCTTTCCTTCTTTCCCTGCTTATTAAGCTTTATCTTCTCTCATAATTTTGTCTCCAAACCTTTCTCCAAGATTTTTCCAGTTTATGGGAGGTGGTCCCATTTTAATCTACCTGAGATGCACGGGACATTAGTTATGGCCTTGCTGTCTGTCAGCGAACTTCAACCCGGGGAGAACATTTAATCTGCTATTATTAAAGGTAGTAAGAGAAGTCAAGGAGAGAAAAGAGAGAAAGAGGAGAGACAGAGACAGAGAGAAAATAAATAAATGATACATGATATCTTGTGACCAACTATCATATGGTCTATGATGTTACACATGTACCATGGTATAAAAAGGATACATGAGAAACGTATTTAAAAGGTATCTAGGACTAGGTCATAAAGAGAAGATGTGACACCTTCCAACAAGGCAGCAGCTATGTTTGGAAGATGATGCTAGAGCCCAGCCCTGGGGTTGGTTTGGAACCAAGTCACACACGTGATAGGCACTGTGGCTCCTTCAGCTCCAGCCAGAAGCTTCTGCTGAAATCTGCAAGAACCCGACTGTTTGAAAGAAGTCTGAAGAAACAAGGGCTGATGGGAGTACAGAAATAGGGTTCTATGCTTTCAAGGTGGCGCTAACCGGCTAATAATATCTAGCTGGGGGGACGTGCTGCCGACTCTCAAGGGCTTCTGCAAACACCAGCTAATTAACCTGTATTCTGAGGTGGGCGCACATCGGAATTGTTACACTTCAGCTTGCAGAACCACTTAGCTCTGTCACACTTCCTGTAGCAACAAGCCAAGTGATCGCTGGAAACACACTGGGTTTTAAATACCTGGATTTCAGCAAATAGTGCTAGGAATTCTGAGGCTGCTCATGCATCTGATTTAGAGTTCTCTCTTTCCCCCTCCCCAGCTCTGGGTGGCTATCCATTCTTCTAGACCGAACGCCCACTTGGATATCCTCCTCCGCAAAGCTCTCCTCCGTCTGCCGCGCTTGCTCCTAAATTGATTATTCTCTATGGTGACCAACTTTTCCAGTTGGCCCAGGACCGGCTCAGATTTAACTCTCAAAGTCCTGTATCCAGTCAGCCCAGACTGCTGTGACAACCTGGGACACTCACACCCTAAAGAATCCGTAGCAACAACTACGAAACTATAATAATCCTGGATCGCTGTATAGTAGTGTAACTCAGTGAGTCACAGGCTGATTTTTATCTTAAGGTAATAAAGGGTTTCAGATTAACCACCCTTTAATCTCTTGGGATGCCCAATTTGGGTACCAAAAATTATACACTGAGGGCTGGGAAAATAGCTTAGTTGGTAAAGAGCTGGCTGTGCAAGCATGAGGCCTGAGTTTGATGCTCTAGAACCCATGTTTTAAAAAAAAAAAAATGCCAAGTGCTTTAGCATATGTTTGCTGGCCAGCCAGTCTAACCCAACCAGTGAGCTCCAGATCCAGTGAGATAGACGGTCTCAGAAACCCTGTCTCAGGCAAAGAGCAACTGAGAAAGATATCCAACACTGATTGCTGCTTTCCACACCCATGTGCACAAACACACACACACACACACACACACACACACACACACACACACACACACACGCTCACTTCATTCCTTTCAATACCAGGTCTCTCCTATGACAATTCAAACTAAGATGGCTGAAAGGCTTTGCCTTGTGAATGTAGGCTGGAGTCGTCCCCACTGTCTGCACCAGGAGCTCCGGTCTTCAAAGTCAAGGTCCAGAGTGTAAGAACCATGACAGTTTTCTGGAGCAGGTTTGAGGAAGCCTGTCTAACTTCTGGAGTAGGTCTGAGGAAGCCTGTCTGCTGGAGTGGGTCCCTAGGAAGCCTGTCTAACTGCTGGAGTGGGTCCCAAGGAATCCTGTTGTCTGTCTGCTGGAGTGGGTCCCTAGGAAGCCTGTCTAACTGCACACGCCCAGGGCCCATTTCCAGAGTTCCCAATTCAAAACCTCTGCTCCCTAACAATTCTTATTCAAGAAGTCCTCAAAACCCAAGTGAGGAAATCATCTGACCCAGTTGGAACTAGCTGATGGCTGTCAATTTTTAAAGCCTTTGGACAGTAAAAACTCATTTTTAAGAAGAAAAAGGTAAATATTTACCTTAAACGTTTTATGAGGCCTTCTTTTGGGTTTATTGAGTGGATGTCTTTGAGAGTTTCTTCTTCTTCTTCTTCTTCTTCTTCTTCTTCTTCTTCTTCTTCTTGTCTAAACTGTATTCGTGCTTTTCTAGTTTTGATTTTCCTAAAATAGAAGAATTTAAGGATGTCTGTGGAGTATTCTGAAAGTGGAATCCTTCCAGACTGATGCAGTATTTTTTCCAATCTTCTTACAGTTGTCTCAACCACACCAAATTGAGCAACAGTTTGAGCAACTTACATATGTTAGGTCTCACCAAAGCGTTCAGCTTAGCTCTCTAAAAGGTAGTTTGCATATTTGGGGATAAAATATAAGTGATATGGAAAAAGAATATCTGTGTTCTTTGTTCACTGACTTATTCTGGACATGACGACTATGTCTGGTATCTGTAGATATTCCATCTGTTGAATAAAATGGCTCATGAAACACTTACATGATTTAATTAACTGCTGCTATAAGCAAAGTGGCATAAAAAGGCTCAAGAG
>CABHPR010134455.1:6147-31356 GCA_902168415.1 Peromyscus melanophrys | reverse complement strand
TGGGTGATTAGTCCTTAAAGCAGATGTAGCCCCGGCCCGGACCACAGGAGAGACAGTGTCTCACTCACCCTGGAGATGCCCTGCTTTCCTGACAGCTCCCCAGGACATCCCTGAGACCGGAATTCTCTGCCAGCTTGCCTGACTTGTTCTTGTTAGGGTAGCGCTCCCTCATCATGTGTCCTCATCATGACTGCCTTTTTCCTGTGTGACAGTTAACTCCAGCACTGTGGTGGTTAGCTCTTGTCAGGCCCTGGCACAGACCGTCAGGCTCCATTTGTTTAAGTGCTAGGCTTTGTTCTGCTTACACGTGTATCCTTAGAATTCAGAACAACTTGATGCACGGTGACCTCTCAGTAAGTCTTCATGAGTGCTGCTCGCAGCTCACCACAGACACAGCTGCATGTGTTGAAATGAGTGTTTGGTTTACCAGAGGTACAAGTCTACCTCCAAGCAGAACTTCTCTCCTAAGATGTTCACTTAGAAGTGTCGTGTCAAAAGCAAAACAGTCGCTTTAACTCAGACTTGAACCAGAACTTATTTAGCTCATAGATTTGATTGTTATATTGTCTTTAACCCAGTGAGGTTGGGCAGAAATCAGAGGTTATCACTGAAAGAGGTGTCTCTCTGATGTCATATGATTCACCCTATAGGGAGCAGTGAGCCTGGGGCCAGATTCTGCTTGCCAATCAGCCAGAACCCTGAGTCCATGCCTTTCAGCTAGGGCTTGGCGTCACAGAACATATAATACACACACACCCTAGGTGCCACTCAGCTCCCTTCGTATTTTAACTATACACAGGATCTTCTGACCTGACTGAATTAATTTACACTTCCACTCCCCATCTGAAGTGCTTGTCTCTCATTGCCTCGTTCACCCAGAGGCTTGGGCCATCCTGGGTCACCATTACGTATACCACAGGCAACTCTGGAGACTGAGCCTCCTTCTCTGCATGCTAGCACATAGGTCCACAAGCTTTTTGTGACGTGTTTTCAGCATGCTGGGCATGTGTTCTACCACTGAGCTACATCCCCAAGCCCAGCATTTTTTTTTAAATAAAGGGCCAGATGACATATCGGCCTGTTGTAGCTGCTTAGTTCTGCAAAGGCACTATAACCACAAAGGAGCAAGATTGTGATCTATTAAAACATGAGTGAGCACATGGCTTGGTCAGCCTCTGCACTGAGTGGCTTTTGTATTTCCAGGTATATTCAACAAGGATAGCATTTCATGATGTGTTAAAATTATACAAAATCAAATTTCAGAGTCCATAAATAAAATTTTACTGGAAAAGAAACACTCTAGCTATTTGCTTGTGACTTGTCCAGGACCGAGTCAGGAGCAGAGAGTCCGTCCTGACACTTAGTGCCTGGCTCTTTTCTTCTTAGTGGCCTGTGGTCTAGAGAATCAGTGTTGGCTAGATGAATGAACAATCATGAGAGATGCCATTTGCTCCAGGGCAGTCCAGTGAGGATCCAGGAGCCAAACTGAAGAGTCTGTCCTTCCCCCTGCCCCCTCTTGTGCCTCCTGTGTCCCTGCATCGAAGCCCACTCCAGGCTCCTCTGATTCCACCCCACTGCTGTCCTCACGTTCTAGCTACTCTGCTCAACAATGCTTGTGTAACTTTGTCATGCAGTCTGGCTAAGTGCACAGGGGCACTGTAGCCCCGGCCCCAGCCAGCCATGAGGTGTCCCTTGCCGTGGCTCAGCTTCATCCCACTGGTAAGTGGGCCCCTGGCCTCTGGTGCTCTTCCCTCAGTCCATCGGTGCTTAGGGCTGATGGCAAGGAACACCAGGAGTACTGCTGACGAGGTGCTGGAGTGTGCAGGTTTGCCCTGAGGAGACCGTTATATCCAAAACCAGTGCTGGGCCTACCCTCAAGGCTCTCCGAGACAAAGGCTTTTTGACTGTTTGGCCACCAGTACCCTTGGCACTCTCATATCCAGTGTGGATAAGAGAGAGATTTTAAAGATGCAGCGGTGTGTGTGTGTGTGTGTGTGTGTGTGTGTGTGTGTGTGTGTAGAGATGGCTCAGCTGTAAAGAGCACCACGTGGCCGCTCACAACCAACTCTAACTCCAGTTCCAGGGAGATCCAACACCCTCTTCTGGCCTCTGAGGTCACTGTACACATGTAGTGCACAGACATACATGCAGGCAAAACACCCATACACATAATAAAAATATTTTCAAATAATGAAGCAGTGGTGGCAGAATCTTAGCAGGAGGGCAGAGCGTCCGGGCCCGAGCAGGCGATGGTGCAGGGATAAGGTGTTGCCTGCTGTCCATCACTCCCACATCTGTTCTTCAGCCGTCCTTGCTAGCCAGCCCCTCCCACCTGGGTGGGGAGCACCAACTAACGTGTCCCCTGCACTTGTTCCAGATTGCGAAGGAGGATGCTGTCCTGCCAGCAGCTCTCTTCCCCTCTCTCTGTGAGCTTGTCTTCCACAACAACCCTCTGGTGGCGCACACACGAGGTGGGTGGCCACAGGTCTGTCTGCGGCCCAGTGCTCAGGGTTAGCCCTAGGACCCTCGCTCTCACCTTAAATGCTAGGCTAAACTTGCTGGGGGGGGGGGTGAGAAGGGGAGGCTCAGCTACCCTGGAGAACGGAGCCCCTGCTTTGCACCTGCTGCCCCAACAGCAGCCATGGCAAACAGGCATTAACCTCAACAACTTTGGTGGAAACCAAAGTTCACAGTGGTTATGATCTGCTCAAGGTCACTCAGTGGGAGAAAAAAACCTGGGAATTTGGAATTCTCTAGCCCTTACTTGAGCTCTATAAGCTGCACCCTGGTTGCAGAGCAGGGCTGTGGTGTGGCGGGCACAGCTGCAGGGCTGGCTCGGCCAGCATTCTAAATGCGGTTCTGTTGTGGAACCCACCATCTTCTGGCCCAGACCTCACAGCTGGAGGTGTGTTAGAGCCCCCGGGCCTGTTGTCACACCAGTGGGACGCTAAGCCTTGCTGCACTTCGTCACTGTGACCGTCGCCTCTGTGTGCCACTTTCCTTGCTCACAGAATAGGAATAATATGGCACCTACTTCCTGTGGTTGAAAAGAGAAGTACAATTACACTAACACATACAAAGTGACTGAACCGTGCAAACACACAGTAGGCCCCAGGAGATACTAGCTAATCGTCATCTTTTTTTCCCCTTCACAACACCAGGGATCCCACCACTGCTAAAGAGCTTCCTCCAGGAGCGCCTGGGCATCCGCTTAGTTCGAAGGAAACTGGTAAAATCTAAACACCATATTTTGATGCCTCGGAAGGAATCACGAAAGGTAAGCCTTCCAACAGGGCCCTCGCCCTGGGGAGGTGGAGCCTATTTTCACATACACACTAGGTTGGGCATGAGAAGACCCCTCCCCAACCAAACCCGGAAGCTCTCTCTCCATTGACTCGTGTGCCTTCTTCCTTGTTAGACACAGCTAGAAGAAGTAGGGTGGTAAGACGGAAAGCCTCAACAAGAGGAGGGATAGTGAAGAGCCTTGGAGGTCACTAAGTCAGTGACCCCTAATTTAGAGAAACTAGGGCCAGAGAAGTGGGGGAGGAATCGGCCTTCAGGTTAGACCCATCACTGTCCATAGCTGTCTGAACTTGGCAAGAGTTTTGATCTTTGAGCTGCTGCTGTCTCAACTCTGGAGCCTCCCAGGGCTGCTGAAAGGGCTGAATGAAAGGAGGCATGAAACCACACTCAAGAGCCCAAGCCCTTAGCCACACATGCTCCTGGTGAAAGTTACAGCTCTGGGGTGTCAGGACTGGATACACAGCCCCTGCCGCAGGCAGGCTGAATTCTCTCACTCCCAGCAGGTTCTTAGCCTCACCTCTGGGGACCATGAATTAGTAATTATCATCCTCTTGATCTGAAGCAATTTCAAACAATCTGTGAACAGCTCCCATCTCCTAATGCGGACATTGCTGGTCCCCCAGGGAAGACACATCTGTCCCTCGCCATCTGCTCTGTGGCTGCT
Organism: Peromyscus melanophrys; assembly: GCA_902168415.1. Lineage (NCBI taxonomy): Eukaryota > Metazoa > Chordata > Mammalia > Rodentia > Cricetidae > Peromyscus > Peromyscus melanophrys. Next base: position 27,389 of record CABHPR010134455.1, on the reverse strand, counting down.
TCTGTCTGACCAAGCTCTTAAGCTCTCAAAGGAGGAGAGCAGGGTTTAAAGCCAGAAATAGAAATTCCTAGGGTTTCTGTGGCCTGCTCTGAGATCCACTACCTCCCTGCATACCCGCCATCTGGCGGGGGAGGATGTTCATGAGCTAGATGCTGGGTACAGGCCTCTATCTCCTAAGTAGTCCATGGCCGGTCCTCCACAGAGCACTCACACCTCTGCCCTCACTCTTCTCCCAAGAAAATAGGCTCAGCTCACCAAATACAAGTCAGTGTTGGGTTCAGGGTGCCCTTCGCCCCTCCTCCTGTTCAAGGGTCTGAGTAATTGAGGTCTTAATAAACACAGTACCAGCTGGTGAGAAACAGAGCACTAGGGTACATCTAGGCACACACACCACCTGACCCTAGAACATGGCGTGGGCCTAAAGCCGGCTGGGATAGCAGTCTGTCTGCAGTGTGCTGAGAGGTGGAGCTACCCACGCAGGTCAGTCCTGGGACTTTTCCTCCTCAGCTCCCTGGACAAAGGCTACAGGCCCTGTTCAGGCATGGGCAGGAGGTTGGGCCACCAGTGAGGCAGGGATGAAGACTGTCAGTTCACCTGCGGGAAGGGACTAGGAAAGTAGAGTATGCTTGAGGAAGTCTTTCTCCAGTAGCTCTCCATCCCCCACCCACAGACAGATGGAGGGAGACCCTGCCCCTGCCATGCTGGCTAGGGCTCCTGGTGTGTCAAAGCTGCCTTGCCCCTGTGACATGGGTTCTGGATCCATGCCCTTCAGGCTTCCATTCAAAACATGGACTCCTCACATATCAAAAAGAAAAAAAAATTCTTAAAATGAAACTTACGTTAGAAAGGAGTGGTCCTTCCCACTCCTCAGATGGTGGATCTAGGTACAGGCTAGGCAGGGGCGTCTGCCCTGTTCACAAGGAAGCAGCTTCCAGGGATCCAGCTGTGTCTCAGCGTGCATGCTCCTAAGTGCAGTCCAGGGTCTTTCTACTCCACTAGTCAGTCTGTAAACCTTGACAAGAGGGCACAGCCAGCCCCGCCTCCTCACTGCCTACCCCAGCCCTCCCCCGCCCAGGAGACAGTGCAGGAAAGATGGTGACAGGCCCTGCCAGTTAGGTAGCTCGGCAGCTCCTGAGAAACTTGGCTCAGGAAAAGCAGGGCCACCACCATCCCCTACAGGAATCCCTGAGGAAAGTGAGAGGCAGTCCTGAAGAGAGACACTGCCAGGAACAGAGTGAGGTCAGGATACAGCTGAGGCCTCGAGCACAGGAGAAGTCATTTTACCTCTCTGACCTGGGAAAGAGGCTAGTTGTTCCGGCCATTTATAAAGTTCACATCTGTGTGACAGTGTCCACATGGAGGCCAGAAGACAACCTGTGGGAGCCAGTTCTTTCCTTCCCCACTGAGCCACCGCGGTGGTATAGAGGGAGCTGTGTCCTCTGTGCAGGGCACATGTGACAGCCTTCCTGCCTGCCCAAACTGCACACGGCCCACTATGCAACCATCTGAGACTGTGGGCCCAGGACTCCCTCCTAACTATGGAGCCCATCTAACCCAGCCTTTCTCTTCTGCAGGTGAAAACTCACGTCCCCAAGGTGTCAAGGCATTCTCTGGTCCCCCACCACATGAGCTTGACCACAGACAAGCCTCCCTCAGGTCTTATGCAGGAACCAGAGCCAGGAGTTGAAGTGCTGCCCTCTACAGAAAACACCTCTCAGGAGGCGCTGCTGGCCACTGAGGGCTCAGAAGGCACTCCCCTAACTCACCGGACCTTTGTGCCCATGCCTCCCATCTGCTCCGACTCCACTGTACACAGTGAGCCGGTGTCTCACCCGAGCCATGCAGCTGCCCTCTTGAGCCCAGAGCACCCATCGGATGACGATGTCAAGAGTACGGAGTCCATCTTCCTGACCCAGGTACCTGTCCCCCGGTGCCGCCAGCCCTGGCTGCAGTGGCCACAGGTTCCTGCTCTGAGCTACTGGCACTGCCGTGGACTGCCCAGGACAGCAGGGAGACCTGAAGGCTGTGCGGCTCTTGGGGACCCTTGATCAGGGGCTCTACAGGATCTAGTGGCCCAGCGGCACAGACAGCTTCTCGGCCCTCACTGGGATGTGGTGCTGGCCAGTCTGCAGAAGTGTGCCACTACTCATGCTTGTGCTAAGAGTTACCTCACTTCTCATGCTGCCCTGGGTCCCCGCAACCAAGATGGCGTAGCTACAGGTGCCACCTCCGAGGTGCTTATGGTCTAATGGGAACGCTGACAGGAACAGAACTGGCCATCTGTGCTGAGACTAGGGGAACCAGGGACCAGCCCTGAGGAGGGATGCCTCTGTCCAAACCAGGATGAGCTGTGCTTCTCAGGCCATGGGGACCTTAGCAAGGTGGAGATACTGGCAGAGAGGACAAGAAGTGTGGTGCAGGAGGAGCAATTCAAACAGAAGTTTAGGAACCATGACTGCCCAGTATCAATGCAGTGGGGTGTAGAGCAGGGGTTCTCAACCTGTGGGTCATGACCCCTTTGGATTGAGCAACCCTTTCACAGAGGTCGCCTAAGACCATCAGAAACACAGATATTTACATTATAATTCATACAGTAGCAAAATTAGTTACAAAGTAGCTACAAAAATAATTTTCTGCTTGGGGGTCACCACAACACAAGGAACCGTATTAAAGGGTTGCAGCATTAGGAAAGTTGAGAACCACTAGTGTAGAGAAAGGAAATACAGATTGAACATTCCCAATATGAATGAATCAAATCCCAAATGCTCTGAATTCTGAAAATTTTTTAGGTGCCAACATGTTCACAAGAGGAAAATTTCATATCATGAAATTTTGTTTCACGCATAAAATCACTTGATATATGAAATTACCTTAGGGCTATGTATATAAAATATACATAAAACATAAACAAATTTTACATGTAGATATGGGTCCTGTGCCAAGCATCTTATCTTGTCATGTAAACATTCTAAAACATAAACATTCTTCCCCCAGGCATTTCATATAAGGACTGTTCAACCTCCATAAGGCTAGAAGAGTTGGCAGGGTCCCCCAGAACGTCCCTACATGGGATAGGGCTTCCTGTATTGTATAAAAACCATTTGGGTAGGCCAAAATGTACCTGGTTTACCTCAAAGCAAGAATAAATAATACAAAAGCATCCTCAGCACGGCATTTGAAGGTCCTTCACCTGTGTTACATTACTCTTTAAGTGTGCCATGCTGTTTCTCGACTGCTCCAGCTGCCAGCCTTTGCCACAGCCTGCAGTCCAGCCCTCTATCTGCCTTGTTTGGGAACAGCTCTCCTGGTTCTCCAAGACTTGGCCCAGACTAAGGAATCACTTCCTATGGAGTTTTCTGGCTGGCTTGGGGCCTCCTCTGAGATTGCGCAGATTGGCCATGCCTTCTCCTGTTGGCACACATCACCTATCGCCAGCCTCCTCCACGCCTCAGCTCTCCCTGTATCAGGGCCCAACACTGCAGGCTGTGCAGAGCCCATGCTGGGATCCGCCAGGGAACATGTTTTCTTCCCGGCACAGGTGAATGAGCTGCCACCCTCCACCGTCCACAAGGAAAAGTTTGAGGCAAAGGAGAGTGACCAAAAGAGACCATCAACTGCACCCAGAGAGGCGAAGAGGACGCGGAGGAAGCACCCATCCGCCTCTGTGCACAACAAGTACTATGGTTACGAGGAGCTGCTCACAGCCAAGCCTGACCCGGCCTTTGTGGAGCCCAAGGGTATGTCAGGGCCAGGGGCATCCCCTTAGCCCAGAGCAGGCCATGCCAGGCCAAGGTTGGTGCTCCCTCCATTTGGGTGTCTGTCAGGGGGGTTCTTAGGGCACGGCAGCATCACTACGCTTTGCTGAACCTTCAATGCTTTGGGGTCATGGTTTTTTCAAAGACTGGCTGCATTAGCCCAGTTGCCCAGGGTGGGAGATTGCTCACAGAGAAGGGTTAATGACCCAACAAAGCCAGGTTCCTGAGCTCCTGCCAGCCTCTGTTAAGGCCCAGTAAACCATCCTACGCCACACCCCCATTACCACCTGGTTTGGGGGAGCAGAGGCAGTGCCCTCTCGGCTATGATTCTATTTACTCTGATGTGCCAACAGTATCTGTGCCTCCAAAAGAGCCTGGAGCCGGTCTCCTGGGAGTCACCCTGTCACGTGACCCCTGAGTTCAAGGAATCACTGTGAGGCCGTCTTCCCACATCAGGCTCTGAGCCCAGGCGGACATTTCACTCAATGAATGGTGAAGCATTAGGTGGGGGAGCAGATGAGGGAGCTCTGGGAATGACTTTCTTGGGCTCTGCAGTCCTTTTCCTAGCACTAAGCGGGGTCAGGGATAACACCTGTTGCTGCTGCCTTCTCTGCTAGGCATCCAGAAGAACGCACAGGCCCTGCATCGCATGCTGAAGCAGCCGCTCATCTGCCGTTCCTCCAAGCCCAGGCTGGACACTTTCCAGAAACCCTACGTCCCCAAGGAGAAGCGGGTAAGCACCTCAGCCACTGACTGCTCCTGAGTTCTGAGGTCTCTGCAGACCTTGGGACCCTGAGGCCCAGTTCCCAGCACTCCCTACTGCCTGTCGCAATGAGTGCGTGAAGTGACAGACCTCTTTACCTTGTGCCAGGCTGGGAGGATACCAATCCCACCCCCACGGAAGACCCGAGCGCAGCTGCTGGATGACATCCTCATTCGCATGCGGGACCCTCGGAACGTCACTGAAGCTCCACTGGGTATGGTGCCACTGTCCTACCAGGGCAGGTGTCAGCGGGGAGGACTGGTGCGAACCAAGAAGGGAGCACGGAAAGCAGGGAGGACTGGGGAAGTGGGGATTTCCAAGCCATCTACAGTGTGTGCAGGGTGGGCAGGCAGGCAGGAGGCTCCCCTGTCACCAGGCACCTTCAGATTTTGAACTGAGGTATGACTTCCCACTGTCGGGGCTGGACTGCTTCCACCTACCGATATGCTTTGTGCATCTCTGGGCCCTGGGAACCAGGCAAGCCTGGCGCTGTCCCGTCTCTTCCCTGCAGGCGCCGTGCTGCAGCGGCGCGCACAGCAGCGCCTGGTGAACCAGAAGCAGTACCGGGAGGCCAAGAAGCTGCTCAAGGAGTTCCGTGCGCGCTACAGGCAGCTGGTGCGCAGCTCGCTGCGGACTGTGTTCACGGCCAGCCCGCCGCCCAGGCCGCCCACCCGCCGAGCGCTGAGCGCGGGCCAGCCCAAGTTGGGCCGCTTCCTCGAGTTCATGGACGAGTTCTGCCAGGACACCACGGCCAGCGACTCGAAAGAGTAGAGCTACGCACCGCCCTCCCCAGGGGCTATGTGCCCTGGACCGTGCCCAGCCCTGAACAGAGGGGGCTTGGGCTCCATCTCGCTTCGTGGTCAGCATGTGGAGCTCGGCAGGACCTCGCCTCCGAGCCCGGCCAGGCTGCACCTGGTGGCTGGCCCAGCAGCAATAAAGAGTGGTGCATAGAGCAATACAGTGGGTGCCAAGCATTCTTCTTGGAAGCCAGGCCAGGGCCACAGTGGTGGTGTCACTAAGGAAAAAAATCTCCACTGATTCCTGCTTCCCAAGAGGGCTATGCGAAACCCACCCGAGTCGCTCATGACAGCTGAAACAGAGGAGTAGCATAGAAAACTCAGAAGTGCACTGTAGCCAGCAAGAGGCAGGGTAGCAAAGCAGAGGGCCAGAGGCTGGGTAGACAGATTTCCTGTAAGGAACGTTTTCCACTGTGAGGGTGACAGAAGATGGAATGGTCCCTTTTGAGATAATGGCTGGTAGAAGAGGGGAGGGGTTAGTTTCCCAGGGACCTATAATCCAGGACACAGACTGAAGGCAAGAACACAAACATCAGGGCTGGGCAGGCACCCCAGTTCATAATAAAGCAACATTCTGGCCAAGGCAGACTGGGGCTGCTGCATTCTTGGTGTGTGCCCAGTAGGCAGCACCTACCCCAGAAGGGTCTGGAGAAGTCCTCCGGGGCTATGCTGTGTGGGACCTAAGACTTCTCCCCTGGGGACGGCAACTTCAGATCTGGGCAGCAGACCTGCAGTCCCTAGGGTCTAAGTATGCTTCTTGATCCTCAGCAAGGCAGACTCCCCAAATCCAAACTCCAACCATTTGCATATTATTGAACTCAACTTCACAGACTCATGTAAATAGCCAGTTAAGCGCTTACATGAAGCTGTGATCATACTCAGACATACACATGCATGTACCATCACTACACAGGCCACACCAGGTGACAAGAGTATATAGTTAGCCCAGTTAGACGCCTGACAGATACAGGTGATGCAGTGACCTACAGCAGCAGCCACATTCAGAGCATCTGTGGTTGACTTGCTAGACTTGACTTATGGGAGTTCCAAAGCATCCATCTTTCCTTTATTGTTAGGAGAAGCCACCCTGACAGTCACACTGTCAACCCACCAGGTTCCACTTCTGGAGAACCTCCTAGAGTGCCTCCCTTCAGCCAGATGTGTTCCTGCCACATATTCTCAAGAATGGACCTACCTACCTACCTACCTACCTACACACACACACACACACACACACACACACACACACACACACACACACCACACACACCGTTCCAACCTAGCTTCTTAGAGTCACCCCAGCAGTGGAGCTGACTCTGGAGGACAGCCCCTTCGTGGGCAGTTTGAACGGTGTTAGAATGGACTGTGTGGCCTATCTGCCCAAGTCCCTCAGTCCCAGCTCTGCCCTTGTGCCCCCTTGGCAGCCCCTTAACCAGTGTGAGGGCATTCCACAGAGGGTACACTTGTCTGGGCAAAGCACCACTTTCTCTCAGGTGAACAAGCTGGTTGTCTCTCCTTACTAAGTTTCTGATCTTTCTAAATTCCTTTGGCTTCTTACCCCAGAAGCTGCTTTCAGAGTTCAAGCATGAGCCTTTTTCCAAACATGTAACAAAGTGTTGAACTGAACCCAAGCTGGAAGCCACCATGTAGTACCTCAACTCTGCTACTATTCTAGTAAGACTTGATAAGATGACGTGGCAACTCATGTTTTTCATCTTTTTTTGTTTTCCCTTGTATTTTCTGACAGGGTTTCATGTAGCCCAGGGTAGCCTCAAACTATATAGCCAAGGATGACCTTGAACTCCTGATCCTCCTGCCTCCACACACTCAATGCTGGGATCACTCTTAACTTTCCGCTTCAGTTTACGTGTCCTTCAATCTTCCCAAACTGAGCTGGCTAGTCACCCGAGACACTAATGAGCAATCTGGAAGTTAGTGAGGCTTTGGGAGAACCGAGAGATGGAAAAGCAAACTGTGCTCACATCTGGAATTAACTCAGAATTCCACAGGACAGTGGGTAAAGTGGGAAGACAGCCTGGTCAATGGCCCAACCAGTTCCAGTCCAGACAGCAAATGGAACCACACTGTTGGCCAAGGCCAGTGGTAGAGCTTTGCACTGCGAAGTTGGCTGAGGCCACAGCAGCAGAAGAGCTTTGGAGTCAGAGGGCCCAGCACCTAGGCTCTGGAGTTCCAGCCAGGGCTGGAGTTCCCATCTGTAAAGGACACCCAGCATACCTAGTTACAAGGGAATGAATAGTGTGTAGAGCGCCTTGCTACTCTAGGGACCAAGTGCCGAGTGCTGTTTTCAAGACTCCAACTGGCTGCATGTTCACTTTAACCACTCTCCCTTGAAGGCCTTGTGTAAAGTGACTTCAGAGATCCCGCATGTGCTGGCAGAGTCTTCCAGGTTCGTTTTCTAAGTTTAAGAGAAACAGGTTAATTTTTTTTTTTTTTTTTTTTTTTGGTTTTTCGAGACAGGGTTTCTCTGTGTAGCTTTGCACCTTTCCTGGAGCTCACTTGGTAGCCCAGGCTGGCCTCGAACTCACAGAGATCCGCCTGCCTCTGCCTCCCAAGTGCTGGGATTAAAGGCGTGCGCCACCAACGCCCGGCCAGAGTTTTTTTTTTTTTTTTTTTAATGACTTTCTGAGCAATGGTTCCAAAGAAGAGCATTTTTAACAATCATATTTCTTTTTGTTGTTGTTGTTTTGGGTTTTTGGGTTTTTTTGAGACAGGGTTTCTCTGTGTAGCTTTGCGTCTTTCCTGGAACTCGCTTTGGAGACCAGGCTGGCCTTGAACTCACAGAGATCCGCCTGGCTCTGCCTCCCGAGTACTGGGATTAAAGGCGTGCGCCACCACCGCCCGGCAACAATCATATTTCTAAGTCCAGCTGTAAGGTGCAAGGACAGTGGCATCTCCCAGTCATTCTTTACTCAAACTTGGGTCTTCAGAGAAGTTACAATGGTCTCAAGAGGTCAGGAAACTGTAAATACCAGCCATTACAACACATAAAATGGTAGACTTGTTCCCTGTGGAAATCCCACCCCAGTGCCTTCCCACTCATTCTGAATGCCCAGGTAAGGCCTTCTATCCCAGGTACCTCCCTGGTCCAGGACAGCACCCAAACAAACACCTGCCTTAAGTTTAGTGCACACTGTCAGACGCAGCACTCTAGAGACTAACCAGAAGTAGACTGTTTGCTTTCATGAGTCTGCTTTACTGCATTTTCAACTTGGGCCTCGCCTGGAACAGGCACATACACACATTGAAGAATGCACTTTGGTACTGTTTTAATCACACATCATCCCACTTGATTCCACACCATTTCACTGTGGTAAAAGCATCCCTTGACAGGGCATACCTTGTCCCAAGTCCTCTGCCAAAAGGCTCTTTATGAGTCAAGGGGATACAGACAGCAGTGGCAGTCCACCAGGATGCAAGGCCCCTTCTCCGATCCTAATGTAAACAGGTTGAGTAAGTCACAACCACCAGACCACAAGGAGCTATAGCAGGTTGCCTAAAACCAAACAGACAACCAATTTATATTTCTAGGTGGAAAGGTTCGGCTCTTGGCTCTTAATACAACTATATTTGTACAGTTAAGAGTAAACAGTGTATCAGGTGCAAAAAGAAAGGGGGGGGGGGACACCCACTAGTTGGCATTTCAACTAGTCACTTCCTGTCTTGCATAGTATCTGTTATCTTGCTTTGCTGGAGGCTTCAGGCTGATGGTCATGTCTGATGCAAACTGGGACCTGCTGGGCTGCACTGGTAGCACAGCTTGGAGGGCAAGTGCCAGCCAGGGAGAACTGACTGCTGCTACAGGAGTCTGGCACCAGGAGGAAGCTCCACCCTGCACAGCTTGACACCGAAGCCTGCACTGTCTGTGCTCACACAGCATAGGGAAGGGAGACTAGCAAGCCTTACCTTAGCATGACTTTGTTTAGCTCTTTCTGGACCTGAGACACCAGAAAGGGAGGGAGCCTGTTCAAGGCCTAAGGTCAGCACTCACACATTGCTGGCAACAAACTTAGGAAACACAAAAGTACATTTTCCCCTCAGAAGAAACACTGGTGAGACACAGAGTAGTCTGCTCACGTGGGCTTGGTGCTTCTTCCGCCATCCCCTTTGACTAAATTGGTAACCTCCGTGTATCTACATCTCTTCTGCAGAACAGTCTTCAGAATGCTACAGACCAACCACAGGCAAAGGAGCATTTCTGGGTCATCAAAGAGAATCTGTGCAGCAGCCTTGTCCTCAAGATCTGCCCCTGCCCTACTGGCTCATAAGAACTTTAACCAGCTCCCTTCTCTCTAAAGGCTAAATCTAAGGAGCATTCTCTGGTTGATGAGGAAAGGGCTAGCTAAGAAAGATTTAAGATCCTAAGGAGGTTGATTTTGAAAGAAACAGCAAAGGCTATAATTAAAATAACTACAACAAAATTCCACTCATTACTTAGCTCACACTACGGGGTTTTCCCTATTAAGTACCCTATTTAGTATGGATGTATTCAGGGGATATAGGTACATCTTCACCAAAAGAAACAAAAGAAAAAGCCATTCTCAAACCTCTGTCACTCGGGTGTCCCCTTCATTCACAAATTGTATAACTCATTATTATTCAGCCCTAGAGAACTACAGCAGAAACCAGAACAGTGGGTCTTCATTTAAAGAGGGGCTAGGGCTGGTCCAGCTTTAATATCCCATGATGATAAGCTAGCCTCTACCCTCTCCTGATGGCTCTCCACTTCCGTGACAAGTTAGGAAGAAGAAACCCCAGGTCACTGCCGGTTCTGTTGAGAGGTCAGCTTGGGGAATGCATTAGGAGGTCCCTCAAGTGAAGAGTGGGCTTCTCCGGCCTATCAGTGACCCAGACCTGCCTCATTTCTTGGAACTTCAAGTAAATGCAGCTTCTGAACAGTGCAACTGTTCTATAATCACTGCAGGAGAAAATCCATTCTTCCCTGGAAAAGTTACTTAGGAAATGGAAAAAGCAGAGTTAATCAAACTCATAAACCCTAATGAGATATGGAAAACGTTGCCGGTGACAGGCTGAGTTGAGTGCTAGATCTCCTGAGCAAGACCACTGAAGAGCATTGTTATAGATGAAATGGCCTTCCAAAGATCATTAACGCACTCTCTAGCCGAACATATGTCCACACACACTGCAAGAGACAGGCCCCCCAACAACAGGGTCTAGCCTGTGGTCCAGCACACTGGGGTGGTCTAAGACTCAAAAGTGCCTACTGAATGAACACAGCCTTCAGTCAGCAGCTTCCCATTTTAGTCAGTGGCTAGATTGTAACCAGACAATAATTAATTAAATAGCTTTACTCTCTGAGGGGTATCTTACCTTAAAAAAAATAAAAAAAAAAAAAAGACATTTATGACCAGTACATCCTCCATACAAAAAATGTTTTGGGTTTTTTGTTTTCTTTCTTTTAATAAATGAGGCCAATTAGAAAGGATTCCTGGACAAGCCTCAGCCAGACTTAACTTTTTTTTTTTTTTTTTTAAAGGTAACTAAGGGACAGATGTCAGTTGCTGGCTGAACATTCCCTGACTTGACAACAATCCATCCAGATGACTTCTTCCAACAGGTACAATCAGCTGCAGAGTTACCTCTCTGAAGAAGCGCTGCCAAGCTCTCTTGAGGAATGGCAAGACGCACTGTCCTGTTCCTCATCATTTCCTCTTTAATAAGAAAGGGAGACAAGTAGAATGCATACACATGCACGGCGGAACATGGGCACTGTGCAGGGTGGGCAGAACTGCAGTGACTTGTGGGAAGTATTGATTTTGTGAAATCTCTTTCGCTCTAGCTCACCTACCCTCCCATTCTATTTGTCTCTACTTGTCAGGAATCCACGTCAACAACTGTAGCTGTGAAGGACTTCAAAAAGCACTGCGATGGGGATTTTCAGAAACAGAATGTTCAGGTTTCAGTGACTAAATGTGAGAGCATCTGCATGTGGCATGTTAGTAGTTTTCCATCTTCAAAGCTGAGTGGACTAAAAGAAAGCCTTCCTCCTCACCGGAAACTCTCTGCCTCCTCTTGGAGGAGCACTGCTCAGCAGGAAGCACAGGAATCAACACTGTCTGCAGCACAGCTGAGTCTGTCTCACTGGGGTGCACAGGGACAGCCACAGTCGGGCCCAGCGTCTGCAACACTCACTTAGCAGGGCCGCTGCACCTGCAGCCCACACCTGTCACCACCACTGTGCACACTCTTAAAACCAGGGTAGTAACTAGGGCAAGGGGATACTGAAAATATATATTTCTCATCTATTAAAAATAGTTCATCTTTTTACCAAAACCCAAAATTAATTCCAACTCAAAGTGTTTTTCCACTGATTAGTGACATATAAAGGGTGGCATGTGGAAAAATAAGTGTCTTTGCTACTGCCCAGTAAGACTAGCCTTCAATAGTAATTACTAAGATCATAAAGGGAATATGTGAAGTGGCAGACATTTGAAGTTTTCTCTAATGGAATCTCCTTGTATGTGCAGACCAGGGCCAGCTCTCCTTTTTGGGGCATTAACATGCCTTTAGCAGCCCTTAAAGCCTTGAGTTGCCTAGGACAAGAAGTAAAGTGGCATGAATATAAAGGAATGAGACTGCTGCATGTCTGTAAAACATACACCCACACCCCAGGACTCACACAGGTTCCCCATCAGAGCAGCCTCTGAAGCCACTTATCTTGGCCACACACATCCAGCATCCCGGGAAGAGTCAGCTCTGAGCTGCAGAGAAAGTAGCTGTCTGCTTTAAGGGACACCTTGCTTGGGACTCCACATGCTCCCTCCCTCCTTCCTAGAAGCTTCAACCAACTTTGGGCTAATTCCAAATCTGAAGTTCTCTCTTCTAGAATCTCAAAAGACTGACATCTGCCCCCAGGAAACAGCACTACAGGTAACTACCCTCAGCCGCTGACTGTAGCTCTAGCTATTTCTAGGTTGACTGTTTCAGAAACACTCTGATCAAAGGCAACTTCACTGGAGAACTATGAACTATCCTGCTGGGACCCTTCAAGGGGGACAGCAAAGGGTGGGTACAGAAGCTCTGGAAGGTTTGTTAAAATGCCAGTCAAATGACTATGGTAACAGCTCATACAGACACAGGGAATGCCAGCCCACCTGAGAGTCCCTAAAATCGTATCATAATCCCTATTTTCATTGAGCCCAGAAGGGCAGAAGCACCAAGCACCACCAGGGATGCAAAAGACACACAGTGTCATCTGCTAAGAAAAATAAACCCCAAAGGTCCATGGGACTACATTTACCAGCTGCATCCAGCTAGATACCTTGTTTCCACAATATGGAGTCTCAGCATTATCTTTGCCTGACTTTGGGGCAAGTTTTTCATGATTTTTAGACCAAAATTGCAGATGGCCATTGCCAAGTGGAAAGTAGTAAGGAAACCTCATAGTTATCTCACAGGCTAGGACTCCTGGGAAAACAGGAGCCTGTAAATGGGGTAGGTGAGTTCACTGCAGTTCTACGATTTACATCTCAGCAGTGTTACAATCTCAGCAAGGTTAATTGCTTCTAGGTGGGCTTCACACTGTCACACTCAGTGCCTAGCCAGTCTCCCTAGGTAGCGGTGGCATGCCCTTGGGTTGTATTTCCTTTGGGCACCCTGTGATTGTGGAGAATCCATGGGACTTGTGGCCAGGAGACACAGTGGTCAGCCTGGACTACACCACTTGGCAGTTGAGAGAACCTGAACATCTGCACTGCAGCTTCATCATCCAGCTGACACCACTTACAAGTCAGGAAGAGCAGGTGTCAATCACACAGCATCAATCAAATGTCATAGTTTAAACAGAGAATGTAAATTAGCTTTTGGAGAAGCCAAAGTTCTAAGCTCAACTGATATAGGTATGTAGAGTTACATAGGGGTCACAAAGACGAACATGATCACTTGTTTACCTCGGGTCTTCCACAGCACTGCACTGTTTGTCTCTGAAGAGTGAATGTCTGTCTGCAAGGCTGACTTAAACACTGCTCTGTTGTAAGAAGCCAGGGTTCTTATGAGTGTGAGAAGGTACCCTCTCCCTGCCATCTCTGACTCTGGCCATCATGTTCATGAATGAGGCCAATCCCATCTCATTCCAAGTGGGTGCTGCCAGATTTGGGCCCAGAATCCTTCAGAGTTGGCTCACTCAGGGGGTGAGGAGTATGGCCCAGATCCTAGAGAGCCAAATATGCAGACCCTTGGCTTTGATTACCAAGGCTCTGAAGCCTCTCAGAATCATATTAGACAGTGTTTTGCCATTGAAAGAAACTCAAAGTGAGAACATTCAGCTAGCTCTTTTGGATAAATGACTGAGGCCAAGGACCTCTGCAAAGCAGGTAACACCACACTGTACAGTAAGTGCTACTTGGCTCCAGCCAGGCTGCTGGACCGTAAGAGATACTGATCCACGTTGCCTTTCCGCCGGCTCACAGTCCGCCTCTCACTGTCAAATATGCGCTGTGACTGCAGAGCCAAAGGCTGGTCCTCTTCCTCCTCCTGCCATTTCTCTTTGGGGGCCAGGCCCATGTCACTGCTGGGTGGTCGCAGTTTCTTAACACCATTTTGTTCCAAGTGCTTGGTCTTACAGCGCCTTTTCCGGCCCCTACGCAGGGAAGGAATTGGCTCCTCTCCTAGGCTGTCGATCAGAATGCCATTAGCCAGATCAAAATGACTAAGTGTCTTCAGCTGTTTCTTTGTTTTAAAGACCCCACCCAAAACATCACTTTTAGGCAGCAGTGAATTAACTGCCGAGGTCTTCATGACTGTGCTTATGCATGTTTTGTCTAATGTGGCATCTAGGGTGGACCTTGACTCCTCAAACTGCTCCCCTTCCAAAGAAGGCCCACTGGCTACTCCTCTGTACTCTGAGGAATGGCAGGTCTCCAGCGGGACCTCATGACTCCTTTTTCTAACACAGTCCTGATCTACTTTTGTCTGGTTAACAGAAGGGAAATACTCAAGGGCAGTGGAGGTGGGCCCAGCACACTCTGAGAGCATCTGGGCCCTGGACAGTCTTGTACTTAAAGCCAGAGGCGGCTTCTCCTTGCTGGAATGGATAGCTTCAGAGCCTGGTAACTCCTCCCCTCCTTCAGGGGCCAGGGAGGTGAGAGTGGCTTTGGAAAGGGTCTTCTTGCTCTGCCGCTCCTGGAAGATCTGTTCCCACTTCTTGAGGATCCGTGGACTGGCCTCATAGGAAGTCTGCTTCTGCAGGCTTCTGCTCAGGTTTCGAGGTGTCGACTTGATGATGAGTGGACTCAGCACTCGGCCATCAGGGAGTCTCTTGGGAGGGGTACATGGGGAGCAGACAATGGGCTTGAAGTGGTTGAGTTCTTCAGAGATGCTGTCGTTGCTTTCAGGGCTGATAGAGCGCTCTGGCTTATGCAAGGAAGCCAAGGACGAAAGGGAGCTGAAGGGCAGGCGCTTTTCTATGGTTAAGTCAGGGGCTGAGAGGCAGCGGTTGTTTTGAGTGGACAAGAGAACACCAATAATGGGGGTGGAGCCTGGAGTTATAGTTGTGACCTGAAAGAAATATAAAAGATTGTGTGTGTGTGGTGTGTGTGTATTTTTCTTCACTTTTTGTATTGTTTACTTTTTATTTTTTAAAACTTGTGTATATGTATGCACATGAATGTGCAGGTGTCCAAAGAGGCCAGAGGGCATGTTGAATCCCCTGGAACTAGAATTATGGGAAGCAGCGGCCTGATATGGGTCTGGTTCTCGGCAAGAACAAGTGTTCTCAATTGTTGAGCCAGCGCTCCGGGACTGAGACCATGCATGTATTTGTTTCTACATAAGTCCTTTGGGTGGAGGGAGGACAGGGAAGGAAGGGAGGAAGGGTAATGTGCACCTGAAACTGGGGAAATTCCAGCCTAAAACACACACACACACCTGAAGGAGTTAGCAACATGAAAATTTCATGGAGATGGGGCTCACGGAGACCTTTAAAAAGGTGTCTATAATGGCTTAATATCCCCATCTGTCTACTAACTGGAAACTTCCTATCGGTCTGTAGGATTCTCTGTGTACTAATATAACCTGCCTTGTGTGTGCTGAGGGGAGACAGAAGGGCAGAGAGCCGCAGCAGCAGCCTGAGGCTGAGGTGTACCTTGGCTCTGCTGGGTGGAGCTGCTCTGAGCCTGCTCTTCACTCTGTCCTGAACTGTGTCGCTGCAGCTCTGACTCCTCTGCACCTTGCTGTTTAGCTTCCTGAAAAAAGAAGACACAGTTACAATTAGTCCATACATGAGTTTAGAAAAGACCACAATCTCGTTTACCATTCTAAGCCACTCACCAAGAAAGACAATTCCCGTAAGTAGTTATAATAGAAAACAGGTTACTTATTAACCAAATGCCAGAGAAAGACAAGACACTTGTCTCCAGCCCCTGCCTGGGGAAGTAGAGAGGACCTCCCTCAGAAGGGTGTGTACAGCATGCAATTCCCTTACAAATAAAACCTGTTCTTCCTCTTAGACCCAAACCTCTTCTCAAGCAATCTAAGGCAGCCATGAAATGAAAAGTGGAAGCACTTAGGAAGATGCACCACAATGTTCTGTGTTTTTATTTAGGGAGTCAAAATCAAGTGTAGTCTCTTGCTTAACCCATTACATTTGAGTTTCCAAACACTTAAGTCCCAATGACTTAAGAATCTTCCAGAACACACGATTTTTATCTTATGAATGGTAACTTTACAATTTTTGTTTTACCTATTTTATGTGTGTGGGTGTTTTGCCTGCATGTATATCTGTGTTAACACATGCACACCTGGTGCCCATGTAGGACAGAAGAGGGCGCTGAATCCCCTAGGACTAGAGTTACAAATGGTTGTGAGCTGCCATGTGCATGCATCTAATCTGGGTCCTCTGGAAGAGCAGTCAGTGATCTTAACCACTGACCCACCTCCTGAGTCCCTCTATTATGACTTACAAACCACACTCCACAGTATTTGTATTGAGTGCTGCAGTCCACTACATTTCAGTGTGATAAATGAAGTAACAGAGAAGTTGTTATAAAGCTAAATTTCTAAGTCATTTGTTGTTGTTTTTCACCCTCTCAAGAGTCTTACAGTTTAGGTTGTTATATTTGGGCCTTAGTTTCATTCTGAACTACACTTTGTTTGTGGTAAAAGGTTGGGGGTCTAACTTCTATCAGCTGTATGGAATGCCAGATGGAATCTACTATGGAGCTGCATGCAAACAGCAAGCAGTCGCCTACACCACATGACAACTGACTTTTTTCCTTCTGCTTGACACATGTCTCACCAAGCATTCATCACATGCGCAGTACATACAAGACACTGATGGGCATTGCCCAGGCACCGAGAATACAGAGCAGACGAGACAGTCAAGGTCTTCAGGGAATCAGAGACCAGTGGAACAGACAAATAACTCAGTATTATACAATTTAAGAGCATAATAACAGTCATGGGATAAGAGGCAGAAATAGCATTAAAAAGAGGGTTATAACTAAGATGGAATGAAAAAAACTGGAAAATCTATAGCATGTTCATTTTGCTGGATGAACAAGTATTTCCAATAAATCAAGACAGACACATAACTATGTAGATGATTCCAAACAAAAATTATTTCCTCAATTGACCCTAACTAGCTCTTTAATGGGATGCATCATATGAACTCTTTTGTAGAAAAGATTTTAATGTCAGAACTGGCTCAGAGAAAACTTAAGAAAGAAAAGAAGGAAGGAAGGGAGGGAGGAAGGGAGGATTATCTTAGTATTTTTGCACCCTGCATCTCCAGACAAGGCCTGTCCACCATTGAGAATAGCTTCTATTCCAGCGCCTGTGTGGTTTTGCCCATTCTATTCTTATGGCCACATGGTGTTAACAGGAGAAAATGGTGGCTATGTAACACATATTTGCACTTTAACAAGAAAACTTAGCACTTAACTCAAATGAGGTGAGAATCTCCCACAATTTTGGAGCAAGCAAAAAACTTCAACATCACCTTAAGAAGACACCTTCTTAGAAGCAATCTGGCTTAATACTTTACCTAGAAAAATATTGAAGTTCATTTGCATTCCTAGAAACCACACAAACTATCAGTCATGTAAGCCACCTGTGGTTGTTTGAATAGGAATGGTCCCCAGAGACTCATGTGTTTGAATGCTTGGCCCATAGGGAGTGGCACTGTTAGGAGGTGTGGCCTTTGTTGGAGGAAGTGTGTCACTACAGGGATAGGTCTCATATACTCAAGTTATGCTCAGTGTGGCAAACAGTCTCCTGCTGCTGCCTGCAGATCAAGATGCAGAACTCTCAGATCCTTCTCCAGCACCATGTCTGCCTACACAAAGCCATATTTCCTGTCATGACAATAATGGACTAACTCTGAAACTTTAAGGCACCTCCAATTACTGTTTTCCTTTATAAGAGTTTCCATGGTCATGGTGTCTCTTCACAGCAATAGAAACCCTAACTCAGACACCACCACAAAAGTCTTTGTAAATAACGTGCACTTTGACCACAGATTTAGAGCTGAAAGAGGCAGCATTACTATTTCAGATACATGACTTTTAGTGAGGCAATCGGACAATGAGAGGAAAAGATTTCCTCACCAGTGCAAGAAAGAAGACCTTTGCAACTTCAGTACAGCAGCTCTCTGGAACAGTCTGATGCCACTGGAGGGAGTCAAGCTGAAGCTGCACCTAAACCATGAGTTCCAAATTCTGTACTGAGGAATTAACAATACAGGCTATGAATCCACCTTGTCAGAGGTAATGGCCAAGGTGACAGTTACTAGTCTAGTCTCAAGTCCAAATTATAGATACACAAATGACTACTGCCTGTAGCTGGGAAAAGCATTTCACATCTCTCCCCGTCAACTCCACACTGGTGAAGGAAAAGACCCAGGGAGCAAACTTACATTTGTGGTGATGAAGCATACATCATCATACAATGAAGACACCTAAACAAGTTTCTGACAGAAAAAATATTTTTGATAAACTTCAGCACCATTGTCTACTTCTATAAGAGTCCACTGGAACTTTTTTTATTGTGGTTTTTCCTCCCTCCAAGGCTCTAAAACCTTAAGACTGATCATCATAAATGCTACATCACTGTAGTTTCCACTACCTGTAAAACTGCTTTTTCATTACCAAATCCATTGTAGACATCCCTACTTGCTGCAAGCCACAGGAAAACGTAATGGCATTCAGCTACTATCACAAAAGCTACTACTTGGAAAAGTCAAGGACTTCTCCAAAGGTCAAGCAAGCCATGGCTTAAGAAGTCTTGGTGATATTTTAGCTTTTGTGTGTATATATATATATTAGCTGGTTCTTAAAATGATTTTTTTGCATGCTTCTAAAGAACTCCTAACAGTGTATTTATCTAAAATGCCTATCAAGCATCCAAGGCTGAACGAAACTACACCTGTCTCCTAGGTCAGGCGGATAGCTTTATTTCTTGTGCAATTTAGGGTGAGACCCTCCTTTCTTATACAACCTTACTAATAGACCCCTGACTTCTTACCTAACCACGTCTAGGAATGTAGACTGAGCACGTAGATCCCCTTTTTCATATACTAACTGGTCATTAGCACTCAGTTGACCTCCTCTTTTACCACTCCCATTTTGGATTGTAAAAGAAAGCCTGGTGGTCACAGCCTGAGGAAAATTCTTACCTGCCTTTATGACCCTGTAGAATTCAAGCCTGGTGACCTTGCTCGACTGGGGGATTGCTATTGCTTGGGTTTATTACTGGATTCCTGGGAGACTTAGGAGAAACGTGGAGAACTTAGAGATGGAGAACAGAGAGGGATAGGAGGATTAAGAGAGAATGTGTGGACGAGATGGAAGATGAGGAAGAGCCAGATGGGCAAGTACTAGCTGGGTAAGAACGAGATGAAAAGGACCTGGATGAGGCAGAATTAAGACGAAAGAAGTAAGATAGAACGTAGAGGAAGCAGTGGATAAATAAAGAGAGAAATCAGGCAGGAAAGGAGCTAGGCACAAGAACAGAACTGAAGCTGTGTAAATAGGATGTTATTCCAGATGAATTAAAGTGAATGGACTAAGAGCTCGGTGTGCTGAGATTCTATTTTCCCCAAAATAGTCCTCGCTGTTCGTAGTTCTCTCCTGAGCCCCTGGGATGTATAATGTTAAGGCTGGTCCCGCTAATATTATACAAGACCTACTGCCACAGTACCCTCCACCATAACTGTCACCACAGTGTCTGGAACTACTGATGTTTCCTCCACAACCAAAGTTGTCACCACCTCCAAGCTTGCCTCCATGACCATCAACGAAGTATTCAGGGCTATCTCAGCTCCTTTGACTAGATGAAGCGTGAGCCATGCCTTACTTCAACAGGGCTTTCCTCACTTCACAGCTGTGACCAACAGACAGTATTTCTGGACCGTCATATCTATGTAGTCACGGCCATCAAAGGCTACATAAGCAAAGCTCCTCTTCTGAATGCTGCCACGGTGAGCCATGACGTCAATCACTTCAGAGTTCCCACGCTGTGCCAAACAATCTGTCAGAGCATGTTTGTGGTGGTTTGAATGGTCTCCATAAGCTCATATAGTTGAATGCTTAGTCATCAGGGAGTAGCATTCTTTTTAAAGGATTAGGAGGTGTGGCCTTGTTGGAGGAAGTGTGTCACTGGGGGTGGGCTTTGAGATTTCAAAAGCCCACACCAGGCCCAGTGTCTGTCTCTGTCTCTGTGTCTTTGTCTCTGTCTCTCTCTCTGCCTATGGATCAGGATGTAACTCTCAGCTACTGCTCTAGTACCTGCTTGCATGCTGCCATGCTTCCTGCCATGAGGATAATGGACTAAACCTCTGAAACTTGTAAGCAAGCCTCCAATTTAATGTTTTCTTCTATAAGAGTTGCCACAGTCATGGTGTCTCTTCACAGCAACAGAACACGGACTAAGATAATGTTTCTCCAGTATCTTCTTTAATGCTCCTGAAAAAAATCTTCCACAGTGAAATGGGTGCCTCATCTTCTGAGGTCACCTTCTGTAGATCTGCTCTTCCAGCCTCCTTGTGAGGCCTCACAGGCATGTCTGCATACACCTCTTTTACAGCGGTTTAGGTGACCAACTCACAGCCCTTGAAGAATTGAGTGTCTGGCTATCTCAGGGATGCCCCTGCTGGACTCTCACGAAGGGAGACTTGGACTTGGACATGACAGCTATGGGAGACAGGCTCCAGTTGATGCTTCTTTTTGGGTTGCACATATAATATCCAATTATCTGTCTCAAAAACTAAACTAATAACTGAACCTTGCCTGACTTGAATATTTGTAAGATGAGCCCTAAGATCCAGGTTACATAATACTAACCTTAATGTGAGCTAACAAAGTCTAAAGTTGGTGTTTGCATATTAACTGGTCCACGGCAAGGATAGGCTAGGAGACAGGGAAGAAGATATAGAGATGTTCTACAAGCACATCCTCTATGCTTGTGCAATTCTGACCAAGAGAGAGTAACTCTAAAGGCCTTTATGTACTGGCATATTAATCTGCAGCCCTCTTTCAGAAGAAAGAGTTATACCAGCCTAAGGGTGGAGGCAAAGCTGGTGAGAAGCAATTCACCCATTCAGCACGAACTCCAACAGAGGCAATGTCCCTTTGGTACAGTAACATTAATTTATTTTTAAAGTTATTTCACGTCATAATATTAATTGTGATTTCTGGCTTTACTGGAAAAATGATTTTATTTTCTTCCTGTTTTATAATCATTAAGATGTAACTATGACTGGGTATAGTAATCAGGAAGTGACAAGTACTCCGATGTGCAGTGCTGGAAGGACATTGCACTTCTGCTCACACACAGTGAGTCTATCTTCATCACTCTGTGTGTGTGTGTGTGTGTGTGTGTGTGTGTGTGTGTGTGTGTGTGTGTGTGTGAGAGAGAGAGAGAGAGAGAGAGAGAGAGAGAGAGAGAGAGAGAGAG
>CABHPR010134454.1:27026-46181 GCA_902168415.1 Peromyscus melanophrys | reverse complement strand
TGTGTGTGTGTGTGTGTGTGTGTGTGTGTGTGTGTGTGTGTGTGTGTTTGTGTGATCTCTTATGATCTAGATGGGGACATCTCTTCTCTCATCTTTTCTTCTGTTTACCAAAATATCCAGAAATGTTCATAGCAAGTTAAAGTGAGATGATGTACAATCATAAGGTCCCTTTCTTAAAGCCTGTAGGAGATTGTTAAATTAGGTCTTGTAGATATTCAGAGACAGACTGTAAAAGGAGACAAGAAGTCTTAGCTACCACTGGAGAGACCTCACTGACTGCTCCCATGCAAGAAAGATATTAAGGGGATTATAGAATGTGTGTGAAAGGGATCATGGGCTTGTTCCTGAACTCCTCAAGAGTATACTTCCTCTGATACAGATGAGCTTCCAAACCCTAAGACTGTGTCCTTCAGGGCCACTGCAGCTTTGACTGGGACCATGTAGTACTGGCTGCAACAGTTCAGATGTCTAGAGTTTGTGGAGGCCTTGATCTGACCACTCATAGAAATGACCTTATTTCTTTTATTTAATGATTATTTCATTTAGTCCCTTCATGCATATCTATATGTAGCAAAAAATAACTCTAACTTAATCATCTGGTAAAATACTTAATAGTATATAAAGTTCAGGATAATCAGCTGACATTTTAAAATATTTTTAATAAAATAGAGTAGGATACTTTTATGTAATGAAAGCATATAACATTGAGCAAGTATCAGTATTTTGACCTTAGGAAACATGATTAAGGAAATAGAAACATAAAAAAGTAAAGCTAAACTGGATCTCTTATAATTGACTGCATATATAGCTTCATAATACCACTACTCCAGTCTTTAATAAGGGTCTATAAAGACATTATGAGCTCAAAGTGAACAGATGGAATTTTATATGAAAACAATTGCATTATTTTAGTCTTTAGTAATAATTAATTATTCAGTCATTAGTCTTTAGTAATAACTAATTATTTAAGAAAACCACAGTATTATAGAATCTCTTTAGACGTCCAAATAGATCCCTTGAAGGATAAGCTGATACATGAAACTTGAAGTGAAACTTATTAAAATAAGATAATGCTTTCAAATACTAAGCAGTGTTGGACCCAGAATGCAGTGACTCAGAGGCAGATAACTTTTTTTGTACTTTGAAAACTCACTTAGAAAGTTTAAGTGTTTTAATCATCTGTTTTGGAGAAAAGGTACATGATACTGCCCAGAAGAACTTCACATTATTCATCCACAATGTGTTCATTCCAGCCTCATGAGTAAGGTAAAACAGCAGGTATTCATAAAGCAAGTTCCAAAATACATCCGTGAGTCAGCCCAGAGACTAAGTGACCTTTAGTGTCCTCTGTCTCATTGGCATACTTCAAGGCTTAAGCCCAGTAATGACAATGAGTCATCAAGCAAAGCATAAACTGCTCCATACACACTTTTTATCTAAAACCAGAGCTGAATAATACCTCTTGAAACATTAAGAGTTGGAAACAACCTTCAAATACAACTTCAGGAAGGAAGGCTTTACTTCAGTTCACAGTTCCACTGCAGGGTAGGTTGGCAGCTAGGGCTCTAGACCTGACTGTGGGGCTTTCCAGCCAGTGACTTTATAGAGGTGAAGAGAGAAACTGATACAATGGGGTCGGGGATGGTAGGTCTGGGTAGAGGAAGAAATGAGGGGAGGAATAACTACCACTAAAGACTTTTGAAAAAGCCTTATGAAACCCTTCGAGAGAAGCATCCTAAAATATATGCTCATACATATGAAAAAAGAGTTTTAAATGGAGTTAGTTGCCCTAGAAGAGGGATACAGTACCCTGATAAGAGCCATGTGTGAACAAGGAGAACCCCAGTTACCTCCCTTTGGATTGCTGGCCAGTAGGACCCCATAGGCCTGAAACACACACACTATTGCCATTACTCTTGGTTATTGTCCAGAACTTGATATCACCGTCCTGCTGAAGGTCACAAAACATGAGTCACAAAACATGGAGAATTCATATGGGTACAAACCTAGAAGCTTCATCTCTATTGTTTGGCTTTCATAGTGCTGAAAGGGGATGTACATACCACTAGAGGAGAAAATTCATCATCAGTCTTACCCAGCTGTATACTTTATAAGCTACAGTAGTGACCGTCCTGGTAATGTATAGCCACTGATCGAATAGTGTCACCAGTGTTACGGGAATAACCAACCATTTACTGATTTGATTTAAGGCCTACTCCTTGAGATGGACCCCATACCTGGCAGTGTTACTGGGGCCAGGAACCTGTGGATAGGTAGGTCATTGTCCCTAGGAGAGAACCTATTGCTATTGTTCTGCTGAATGGGCACAGTATTAAAATGATTCCTGATGATTTATTGCTATACCCAATATTAGTATATCTCTTAACTCTTATGAAAGAAGCTTCTTGCAATGGATGGCAGTCAACACAGAGACCTACTAGTCAGTGTGCAGAGAATAGATGGTTACAGAGTACTCAGCCCTAAATGGGTCATATCTAACATACCTCTCTCAGGGATCA
The DNA here is from genome assembly GCA_902168415.1 of Peromyscus melanophrys. Lineage (NCBI taxonomy): Eukaryota > Metazoa > Chordata > Mammalia > Rodentia > Cricetidae > Peromyscus > Peromyscus melanophrys. The sequence continues at coordinate 43,662 of CABHPR010134454.1, read as the reverse complement.
TTGAGGAATAGGATGCCAAAAGATGTGAGAGCTAACAGTGATACATGACTACAAGGAAACAATGTTTTCCAGACGTAATAGGGAAATTGCACATGTGAACAGACAGTAGCTGTGACTACATGCATAGGACTTGGGCAAGCTCATGCCAGACAAAATCCCAGCATGCAGGGGAAGAGGCTACATACCAGGGCAGGCACACCCAAAATTATTTGGGTAACAAAGTTTGTTTATTTTATTTTTTTAAAAGAAAGAATGGTAAAAGAGACTAGGTTGTGGTGCATGAGCCGGCTTTTTGGAGCCCAGTGCCTATAGTTGCAACCATGCACAGCCTTGGTGCATGGAGGAGGGGCTTGGACCTGCCTCAACTGAATGTACCAGGCTCTGCTGACTCCTCATGGGAGACTTTGCCTTGGAGGAGGTAGGAATGGGGGGTGGGTTGGGGGAGAAAGCTGGGGGCAGGAGGAGGGAGGAGAGGGAGATCTGTGGTTGGTATGTAAAATGAATAGAAAATTTAATAAAATAAAAAAAGAAAAGAAACCAGGTTGAGTGGGTAGGTAGGTGAGGGTAGCCCTAAAAGGTGTTGAGGGAGAGATGTTGAATATTCTCAAAATACATTGCATGAAATTCTCAGAGAATTAAGAAAAGTATTAGAGGGAGAAGTGTCAGAACTGAGGCCAAGTTTAAACTTTTAAGCCCACCCCTTTGTGACCTACTTTCACCAACCATGCCTCTTCCCTTCCTTAAAGTTCTACAGCCACTGAAAATAATGCTGTCAGGTGTGTACCAAGTATTCATACATGAGCCTGTGGGACATAGCTTATTCAAGCCATAAATACTCTGCCTCTGGCCCCCATATGGCAAAAAGCATTCAAGCCCTACTTTAAATGTCCTCATAGTTACAGTTCAATACTGTTCAAAAGTGCATAGTCACTTCTAAGACTCAGGGCAGTCTCTTTACCATGAGCTATAAAGTAAAAAGCCAGGTATGTATCTTTAGCATGTGGTAAGACATTCCATGAGTGGTAACATGGTGGCATAGCAAGAAAAGATGTGGTCAAAGTTCCTGCATCTGGCACTCATGTTGACATTATACTGTGAACCTAGAGCACACATAGTCTCTCTCTTGGGTTGCTTGCTAGATGCCCACAATTTCCTTTGTTAATGCCCTATAATATTTCTTACATCTTTAACAATTCAGGATCTCCCTGGCCACTTAGGTTTCACCTCCATGGCTTTGCACAATAGCCTGTTGCGGCCTCCTTTGCAGAGAATCCATATTATTTGGGCTCAGTGGCTTTCTGAATCTTTGGCCTCTGTGATCCTTTCACGCTTTTGCATAATGCATGCCCATAAAACCAGCACTATGTGGATTCTGCTGCCAAGCTGTATCAGTGAAAGATGTAGCTTAAGTGGTGAGTCTTTGAATCGTCGGATTGTTGTAGTCATTAACAGTTTTTGTTTGTTTACATGTTTCTCATTCAGAACAGGCCAGGTTAAAATTTTTAATTTCTTAGCATAAACTAAAAATCTAATAAGAATGACTTAGATTTTGAGAAATATGAAATTAAAGTAGAAACTTGGACTCATTTTGTGTGTGTGTGTCTGTGTGTGTGTCTGTGTGTGTGTCTGTGTGTGTGTGAGAGAGAGAGAGAGAGGAGAGAGAGAGAGAGAGAGAGAGAGAGAGAGAGAGAGAGAGAGAGAGAGAGAGAGAGAGTGTTAGTTAGTTAGTTAGTTAGTTAGTTAGTTAGTTCTGGGAAGATCATTCAGTAATTGTTTCTGTGGGCTGCTAATGTCTAACGTGGAGCCTTTTAATCCTGTGCCTAGTAATTGGTTGAATTGTAGTTTGTGGTCTAAACAATAGGATTTATTATGAGGAAGTATGGGCCCAGGAAGTGTACCTCTAGATAAACTTTAATTTGAAAGATGCTTTTTTTTGGGGGGGGGGGGGTTCGAGAAAAGGTTTCTCTGTGTAGCTTTGCGCCTTTCCTAGGTCTCGCTCTGTAGACCAGGCTGGCCTCAAACTCACATAGATCCACCTGCCTCTGCCGCCCGAGTGCTGGGATTAAAGGCGTCGCCACCACCACCCAGCAGACTTTAATTTGAAATGAACAGTTCATATCTATAATTCACATGTTGGTTAACGTTAGGAAAAGTAAGTGAGGAGATAATTTAAATGGTTCATATTCCAAGGCATCACTTTGCTTTACAAAAAAATTTTAAGGGCCCAAGGGTTTCACATTTTAATAAACCATGTTAGAATTAAATATGGAGGAATAGGTAATGATTTGGCAAAGGATATTAGAAAACCTTCTGTGATGGAAGAGAGAACTGTCAAAGCAATTTGACCAGACCCCTATCAAGATCTTGAGCTCTTACTGAATATGATTTTGATAATTACTCTGTTTGTAATGCTACAAAATTTGTTCATTAGTAATCATTGTGTATAATAAACTTTGGGCACATATGTGGAGTGACAGTTTGTAGACTGGAGTTAGAGCTAAAGAATCCTGTACTGCAAGTAAACATTTCATTTCCCTTTTGATTGCAGCACCTTCACAACTATTTCACAGTGACTCTTGGAATTCCTGCATGGTGTTCTTATGTCTTTTTCGTCATTGCCACTTTGGTGTTTGGACTGTTCATGGGTCTGGTAAGATAATGCCAGTCTTTTTTCACCCCTTTAAAAAGAGGATATAATGTAAAAATGAAAAGGTGACCATGAAAGGAAAAACATGTAAATATCATTTTATGTCCTTTAAGCAGTTAATTTGCTTGTTGGTTGCAATGATAATGTTTAATATAATGGAAAATTCATTAATTATCACTCTCTAGTCTTACCTCTACAATATTCTGAAGATTAATGCTGTCGAGAATATACACAGTGATCAATGGGAAAATAAATACTGTACTTGAACGGGCAATCATTTTCCAAGACAACCAAGTTAGCTTTGATTTCATACAAAACTCCTTGCTTTGCGCACTGTGGTAAAGACAAAGAATGTACCTAAGAAGTTAGATAAAAGACAGTTTTCTTTTCCAATCCTCCAGTTGAATAACTAATCTTGACCAGATTCTTATGCATACCCTCTAGTTCCCTGAGATTGTTTTTTGTTAGATAATATAGATAAAGGAACATAGTTCCTACTGTAGAACAAATTCAGAGTATATCATTATGTTCCCTTTGTGCATGAAAGGGATCCTTGGTCACATTTCAGAATAGTCAGATAGTATCACATCCTGCTATTACTAACTGCTTGGGAGGAGCCATGGAGAATGTAGACAGTGATCCAGGTGGCCTTAAGTTGAGTCTTTCAGCTAAAATAATTCACAGAACAATAAAAGGCAGGCGTTGCTTTTGTTCTGTCACCTGGTTTGTATTTCTGTTGTTATGTTGGTGCTAAGTAAATTACTATCAAGATGCCTATGATCCTTGCCTTGTGTGAGACCTCCCACAGAGGAAGGTCTGCAATATCACAGGCATAGATACCACCATCTGTTAAAAAAAAATTGCATCTACCTTCTCCATTTAGCTGCATCTCTCTAGGTAGAATTCAGAACCTGAAAGGGTGATTGTGTAAGATGAAGAAGGTATCTTTTATCTATAAGTAATGTTTATAAACCTTGCCATTTTGTAGTGGCTTAGAAACTGGCAATGGCCCTTGAAACAGAAAACAATTTTGAACTGAGAGAATCTTAATGAAAGGATTAGAAGATTTCCTTCCTAGTTTCTGAGAAAGAAGACAAAATGGAATTGTGTACAACACAAATAGACCTTGATGATGGGCTAGCCCATACACAACTTTGTGAGTGATGGCATAAGAATGTGGTTAAGTGACCTGAGGCCACCAGCCAATGCCAGAAAAAGACAAGACTGAGCTGTGGATCTATCTCTTCGAGGCTGTGGTACCCAATTAGCCTTCCATAGAGCCCAAGTCTGTCATACATGTGACTTGCTCTCTGGAAGTTGTTGGAAATGCCAGAAACACTGAATTATTAAAATTTTCTACCTCCTTGTGGAATTAAATAAAAATAAAGTCACAAAAAACAGATTCTTCTAGGTTTCCAGGTTAGATGTTTATTCTGTTTAGTAACACAAGACAGTGAAATGTTGCAGTTGGAGAGTTTGATTCCAGTGAACTCTGCACTGTTGGACACAAGCCAGCAGTTTCATTAATATGGCCCATGCTTGTCTCTGGGTATGGAACAAGGACAGAGGTGATCCTTCTCTTAAGAAATTCGTAGTTTTTCAAAGAAAAAGACTTGTTTAATAGAGTAGAAAATCACTCATACAATCAAGGTCAGAGATGAAGCCAACCAGTCTCTGCTTAAATAGAATTTAGTTCTCCATTGCAGAATTTTCTCATACATGGGAAGTTTTTTTTTTAAATACTCAAGAATTCCATACCCTTGAGTACTCTTCAATTCAACTGTATCTCTCTGAAGGCTTTGACCACTGCTAAGGGTCTATCTAAGGACATCTGGTTATGGGACACAAACCTGATGCTGAGGCCAGTTGGCAGTGTGTCTTCTCTACTCACTGTGGAGTCACTTTATTCCCTCTAGGTCCTGGTAGTGATCTCAGAATGCTTCTACGTGCCGCTTCCAAGAGTTTCATCTGAACGCTCTGGTGAGTCTGAAGTTCACATGGGCAGAGTTTTTAGAGTTTTGTGGTATTCTGTGACTGCATTTGGCTCTAGCATCCAATCAGTGAGCATCCAATTACCTCTACTGAGTTCCTTAAGCTGTGTTCTCCATATAAATTTGAATAAAATTAACTTTCCTCTTTTAAAAATTAGAAAATATTTCATATTGAAGATTGCATTTTTCTCTCAGGCTTACCTCCCTCATTTTTCAGTGGACTACTTTTATTCTTGAATTGGAATGAAGGATGCTTAGACGAACTCAGATTTGTTGAGTCTAAGACTATCTCAAGTCTTTTAAGAGCTGTTTGCCCAGATCTGAATTTATTCACTTTACTTCTGGGCCTAACTGGCTCTGGATTTGGTGCTCTTTATTTGTAGTGATGAATTTTCTCAGGAGTTTAAATAAGGTCATGTCTTTAGTTCTTGAAGTTTTTAAGACTTCATAGATAGCTAGGTAATATGTCTGACCTTCAGCATTATGGAGTGTGAAAGGTAGCCAGTGTATAAACTGGTGTGGGGTTTTCAGGCTTCAAGCCCAGCCCAAGTGATGTTATGCTGCTAAAGTTCATTCAGTAACCATCACTATTCCTAACTCATATTTTATCAGCTTAACTTTGTGGTAAAAGGCGGCCTTTTCTTCCTGAGTTTGGCCTCAAACTCTTGGGGAGCAGGACTCTGATTGGTTCAGCTTGTCTGAAATAGTTGCTATGGCCAGTGAGTCACTAAGTCTTTTACACTGTATGTAATACATAGCACAAACAAAACTTTGACTTGATGGCAGAGCAGGCAGGAATGGAGTACAGTGATGCTCCTATAGAGAGATATTAAATCTCTAGATGGGGTTAAGCTGCAACCAGAACACCTGTTCACACTTCCGGAGGAGAAACCTCCTCATTTATCCATCTCATAGTTAAACAGTGAGCTAATTACTAAATTGCCATGGTTTATCCAGAGATTTTTTTTTTCTGTCTCTCTTCCACAGAGCAGGATCAGAGGCCAGAGGAGGTTCAAGGAGCTGAACAGCTGCAGGATGCAGAGGAAGAAAAGGATGACTCAAATGAAGAAGAAAACAAAGACAGTCTTGCTGATGACGAGGAAGAGAAAGAGGACCTTGGAGATGAGGATGAAGCAGAGGAATACGAGGAAGAGGACAACCTGGCAGGCAGCATGGATGAGGAGAGAAGTGACGCCAATGACCAAGTAGTACTACAGGAAGGCAGTGTGTCCCAGGAGGAACTTGATGAAGCTCATTCAGCCGACACACAGGAGGTGGTGGAAGACTCATTGAGGCAGCGCAAGAGTCAGCATGCAAACAAGGGACCATAGGTTTCATGATGTCATTTCTAAAAATACAGGCTAGAAAAATAAGTCTGCTTCCCTCTGGTCTGCAGTTTAAGCCAAATCCTTAGTTTTTATTTATTTTTAACTTTTTTTTCCTGAATGAGCAATGTTCACTCTTAAAAGATGATCTCTGGTCCTGTGGTCACATGGTAGTAAGCTTCTGTGTCCTAAAGAGAGTCAAGGACAGCACTCAGCCACCATGGTGTAAGGATCTTTGTGGGGCCTTAGGTGGAGAACAAATTGATATACTTGGGGGCCAAAGAGTCAACTAGAGGACTTCTCTCCAGTCCTCCATAGCACCTTTAGAAATGAGACTGCTGGCCTAAATAAAGTGAGAGCAGAACCACATTATTCCTGAGCATCCTTGAAGTACAGGAAGAGTCTTCCTTGTTAAGCATTTGTTTTTGTCATGGAAGAAACACTGGGTACCATAGACTCCCCAAACACTGTCTTGGGGCTAGAAATTCTAGAGACTTAGATACAACTTCAAAAAGAAGCTGGAGAGTCATCTGAGCTCTCTTGGTCTCTGTTGTCTTTTATTTCTTACCTTTAATTTCTGTGACTTCTCCCCTGTGGAACTGAAGACTGCCACGTGTTTCATAACTGCTCTGTATTGAGAGCAGCAGACAGCAGGAGCCAGTATCCGTTACCCTTATTCAACTTAAAGATACAGGTAATCAGTAGCCGTGGCTGATGAGGCTTAGACTGCCAACTATCTCAAGGACATGCTGTATTCGTTGGCAATTCAAAGGTAGTCGTGGTTTCATAGGACAGGTCTAAACAAACAACAGCTGGCTTTGGTTAGCTTGTAGTACCTCCAGGATAACTTCTTCAAGAGTTCCTTTAGCCACGTTCTTTGTGTTTCTGAACCCCAAAGTACTTTGTGCCTTGTTATTACAAGGTAGTTCTGTGAAGCCAGCTTCAGGTTTGTGTTGTTTATTTTCCATCTCAAGGGTTCTCTGCCTCTGGAATCATGTTAATAATAACTGAAAAGCATGTCTGCTTTTCTTTCAGTGATGTGTTTTTAGTGAAAAAAATTGGTGAAAGTCGATATCAAGAGATGAAAGATGTGATTTTGTTTCTGTCTCCCCTAATCCTCTAGAGGATTGTATCATTATAAATCTCTCCCTACTTCGTCTGGTATCAAGGGAAACCAGCTTCTTAAAAAAGATCTCCAACTCCTCTCTTACCCTCACATGTCTTAGAATAAATTCATGAAATTACATTCTAGGTGTATGAAAGATGTCTAAAGTCAATCTTATACACAACCCCTGGGTTGAGTCGGAATAATGAGTACAGGTTTGTGGATTTCAAATGTTCCTGTCATTTTTAAGAAGGGATATGTATTTATCTGTTTAGATAACCCTTTCTCTGCATGAGCTGCTAACAGGAAGCTCAATGGTGGTGGAGTTCTGAGTCTGCCTTCCTGTACTGCATGAGGCTGCTACAAACCTTGCACAAAGGAAGATTTTATTGTGACAATCCATTCTTTATAAATGTTTTTATTTCCTCTTTGTAATGTAGTTAACTGTGAACTCAAGGCTGAGGCCATCACAGAACTGACGTAATAGGAGACTTTCCTGCCCTCCCATGTTCTTGCCCTCTGACACATCTTTACTCAAAAGAGCCATGGTTCTGTGGTGGCTGTTATCTTCCTGCTAGAGCTGAGATGCAACTTCTCCTCTGCCAGTGGATCTCCTTCCCTTGTGATCAGAAGTATGGAGTGTTCAAGGAGTGGTAAATGAAGCCCAGTGGAGCAGGAAAGGGAAGGCTCCACGTCTCCGTTCTGTGTAGAACCCCTCCTCCAACCTGAAGTCCAGGGTTTTAACAGGATGTGTGGCTAGAGGGAAAGGAAGGCTTGAAGAATTAGCCTGCTTTGGCCTTTAGAAATGTTTCAAAACGTTTCCAGTTGGACCCCAAATAGTACCTAATTGTACAATGAGATAATACATTTCTTAATAATACTTATAATAAATAGGAGGGTAGGAGAAAAAAAAGTCATGGAGAAGAGGGTCCACTCTAGTAAAATTATATTTATCTATAGAAATCATTTTTTTAGCCTTTTCCTTTTTAACATCCTGGCAAAAATTAGGTTTCTAGTAAATAGTCCAAGTAAGTACTTATGTAATTTGATTTCTTTCCATTTGAAGCCTTTAGGTTTATTTTCAATACTTAGTTGATATAAAATTAAAGGAGAAAGTCAACTTAAAATTAGATCAACATTTAATATACTTTATTTTTGTGTACATAATAAATGTAGTCCAGAACTTAAGTGCATGGAAACATGATTTTATAAAACAAAACTAACCATGCTTCTCCTCCACTGCCATATCTGCTATTTAATTGTAGAATACTATTTTCTGTGTGTTAAAATCAGGTGAATGAGATAGTGATTGTGGAATGAAGGTGTACTGTGCTTTATGCACAGGTAGTTAGAGTAAGGTGCCTTGTTCTTTATTGGAATATCTGAAAATTCCATTTACCTCTTTTTTTTTTAATTTCTTTTACTGTTCACCTCCTTAACTGTGCTGAACCATGCTGGCTTGCTTAGAATCTCACGGAGGCAATGCACAGACACTTTCACTTTGTTGTTGTTGTTATTGTTTTGTTTTGAAGGATAATCATGGAACAGGTAAGGGATGGCTCATTCACTTCGCAGCCATTGACCTGCTGGGCAGTCACTGCAGTCTCCTCTTGTCCATAGGATCTGGACATGTCATCTATAGTAACTAGTGCAATCGAAGGCATACACGCTTGAGACACATCAGCTTCAGGCAGTTGAGAAAGCCACATGTTACTTTTTCAGTCCAAAGCCCTGGCTGACGATGAAGATCCTGCCACATGGATTGAGTGTATATAAGGTTGAATAAGTACATCTTGTAACAGCTTTTGGGGAGGTGATTAAAATGCTAGTTAAAGGAGTATCTAACGTGGCGTTTTGCAAGATGGGAAACAGTAGAGTCCAAAGGGAAGTTTTAAAGGATTGAACAGGCTGAATGTTATTTCAGCATAAAATCCTAAACCTGAAGTGAGGGGAAGAAGGGGAGATTGGTGCTTTTGCTGGAGTGTGCAGATCTTCTGTGTTCTTGCTTTTAGTGGCCTGCTGTTATTTCTGCCAGTATTGTATATGTGTGATTGACTAGCCTGTCAGATCTATCAACTGTTTGTGAAGTATTTGTGTAAATCTTTGTGCCAACAGGGACTCTCCTAGTGTTGTGTCTCTTTACCTCAGTCTTGGATTTGATACTCTTGAGCTTGTAGCTTGTCTGTCAGAAGGCAAGGTGGAGTCTGATGAAACCTGCTGGTCAGTTCTCTGAGCAGCTACTCAAAGCAGGAGATTCAACTAAGAAACCTTGGACAGCTTCAGCTTAGCACATGGACCTCAGAGGCATATTCCCTAAAGTTGTGTATAGACGGTGTTTCTCTTTACATGTGGCTTTGACTTGTTTCTAATGTGGTTGAATTTTATTTGTTTCTAGACAGGTTTGTAGAAATGCAACTTTTATACGAAAAACTGTTCATTTGTAAGTCAGTACATTATAAAATGGTTGTGTTTATTCTTTGTATTAGTTTTGATTATTTATGCCAGTGTATTTATTTTTCTTTACCTATGTATTCTGTGCTCTCTCAAATAGATGTGTTGCAATTGAAACCAGTGTATCGTTTCAAGTACTACATTGCCTGCGTTACGAATTCTCTGATCAGGGAATTGTGCATAACCCTGAGCCTACATACTGCCATTTTATTGTCGAGTTCCATTTGTGTCAAAACCTAATTAATGGTAGTGATGACCAAGTGAAACAGAATGGTGTATTGCTTTTTCATATAAATATTTTCACACAAAAATATTTGTGGAGGCAATTGAAAATATTACTTTGTTTAGAAAACATTGTTTTTCTGTGTTTATTCTCTGACTTCATTCTCTACCTTTCCTACCTGAACTTGGTGAAACCCCTGACATGTGCTCAAGGTTGATGCCAAAGACAGAAGGGCTTCTCAACACATCACAGCTCATTGTGCTGTCTGTAGAAGCTCAGTGCACTTGCTGTGGGCAGGGCTGGTGCATTTAGTAAATGACTCTGTTGTTCCTCCAAGATCCTGGGCCTCCATGATCTCCTAGGACTTACAGAAGACTCTGTCTCCACTTACCTGTTCCACCACTGTAGCAGTAACAAAGTGTAAAGGCATAAAGGTGAGGGGGCTCCTTTGAACACACTCACACACTGATGCAATGGAGATTTGATTTGTCCCTTTTGGAAGATAGTAGTGAGCTGTTAGATAGGGGGCAGGGGGGTTACTAAGTTTATATCTTCCCAGTCTCTTTACCAAAGTAAGCTCAGGATTTGGTCCCTTGGTGAAAGTTCTTCACTAATCTACTCCCCAGGTAGACTTTGACCCTGCTTTTCCTTTTTCATGAGTGATGGCTAAACAATTTCTTACTCAAACTTCCATAAGCATTTTCTCCTGTTTCAGTGACTTTAATACTCAGTAATATGTAGATTCCATAAGTATATTAAGTGGGATTCTGCTTAATCCTGGTAATTTAACATTAGTTGCCCCATTGGAAAGTCTTTTGCCATCACAATGTAGAGTGTTTCTGATAAAAATAATTTGGGAATAGTTTGATAAAAATGATTTTTAGATGTGACTCTCTAAGGTATTCTTAGTAAGCAGCGTGGTAGAACAGAAATTTGGAAAATACTAGAAAAACTAGAAATGTTGGCTACAATATGACTACTATTTTTACGGGAAGAGTTGAGCTCAAAAGAGTAATGGGCTTAAAGCATGAGACAAGTAAAGGAGCTCTTAGGTCTGTCTTGGGTGATAAAAACCCACTTCTTCTGGAAGCCAATGATCTGAAATAACTGAAAATTCTCATCTCCATCCTTGGCAAAATAAAAACTCATCAGCACATGAAGACTAAAAAAAATTCTCTCTTGGACAGGTGTCTGTGCAGACAAAAGCATTCCCTAAAAGAGTAGGCATGAGCCTGGCTCTAAATAAGTTGGTGTTTGAATTCACACAAGCTTCTTACACTTAAAAACCAGAAAACTAAACCAAACATTTCTCATATGAAGGCTAATGGGGCAGGAGGGGGAGGTTGTACTGGCAGAAGCAATTTTAAAAAAATGCTCTTGAAAACATCCTCAACATGGCTTAAAAATTCTTTGAACTCAGTCTGAAATTACAGTCATATAAGGAAGCTGTTCAACAGTGAACAGGTGTGAAGTCCAGGGTCTGAAGCTATGAGAGTAGGAGGGGCATTGGAGGATAAGGCTGGAAGAAGATGGGAGGAGATGTGGGCAGAGGAGAAATACGATGGACACATAGATATTGCCAGTCAGGCAGGTACTGGCAGGGACCCAGGCACACACTTGTACATGTGAGCCTCACACATGGCATTGGCACATGTGTAGCACATAGGCTGTGGATAGTCTCACAGGCCTTCACAGACTAGCTGGAAAAGGCAAGTGGTGAGGGCACTCACCCCTACTCTCAAGGGCATATTTCTGCAAAACACAAGTGGCATTCTGCCATGAATATAACATCACCTTTTTTACTGCAGGTTCCTGAGTGTCCTATGTCAATTATCCTTGGGTTATAGAATGTCTGGTGTCAGCCATGTTTCAACTGACTCAAACCAGATACCCATATTAGTACCATGTTGTCTAAATCCTAATTGCTCCAGATTGCCTTCGGTTCCATAAAATAGGGTTAGATTGCCTAAATCCTTGAGATGATAAAATTATTAAAACAACATCTGAAAAAGTTTAAAAACAAAAGGAGTGACTATAAAACAATAGAATACTATATTTAAGGTTCACCTGTGTCAAAAGGATTGAGTTTCAGTATGGTGTTTCATTACACAAATTCAGCCCACCATTCTAGTCTTCAGGGGCAATACAGAGGGTTTCAACTTAGATGGTCCTTTAAGTATTTTGATTGTGTGATATTTGCTGGAGTATTGCTGTGGATATCACTCTGTATCAATAAAGCACTGATTGGCCGGTAGCCAGACAGGAAGTATAGGCGGGACTAACAGAGAAGGGAGGAGAGGGAACAGGAAGGTGAAAGGAGAGAGACTGCCTGGAGCCGCGGCCAGAACAAGGAAGATTTAAAGCACCGGTAAGCCACGAGCCACGTGGCAAAGTAGAGATTAATAGAAATGGGTTAAATATAAGAGTAAGAGCTAGACGATGAATGGCCAAGCAGTTTAAATAATGTAAGCGTCTGTGTGTTTATTTTGTAAGTGGTTTCTGGGACTGGTGGGACTTGGGAGCTGGCGGGACTTGGGAGCTCGAGAGAAATTTTCCAGCAACAGAGTATTTTACAATAATATTTGGGATTATGTAACCTAGCCATATGTTAGCAATGAATGAACATTAGCAATCTACCCCTTAGGAGTTTCTCAGTGCTCCTTTTGAAACACTGGAAAGCAGCATATAGTACACTGGCAGGGAGTAGATGCTTGACAGCAGCCACCCAGCGGCCTCCTGCCAGATCCCTGTGCCACCCTATCTCAGAGGTACAAACATTAGCAAGTGACCCATGTCCCATGGGTTTCATCTTCACTCTGGGGATAACAGATGAGAATTTTAACCAATCCAGTGAGGATAAGTCAAGGAGTTGTTCTAAGATGTAGCATGCATGTAATGTTATCTGACATCAGGGTTTATAAGGTAGCACTTCAAGATGTAGGAGTGATCCTGGGGATGGATCAGGGTATACTGAGAAACAGCAATGCTTTTTAGAGCCTGCCTCTGTGGAGTCAGGTTGGCTAAGGGTGGAGGGGCTTGTGAAATCCCAGCCTATCTCAGAAACACCTCACTTTAGGAATGAGGATAAGCCTCAACTAAGTAGGCACATAGATAGATCTCAACCTTTGTCTACTTTCTGAAATCTGAAATGATGCTAGAAGCTGGTATAAATGCTGGAGGAGGTTTACTAGCTACACTTGGGCTCCTAGGTTGAATGTTGGTTCTTTCTAAAATTCTGTTGGGAGATAGTTTGCCATGGTTTATTTAAATCTTGAAGACTCTGTAGTAATATCTGAGTGGATTACTGATTTCAAAGGACTGGAGTCTAGCAATCATTCATTTCTACATTACTTCTGTTCTCTCTTAGCTCCCAAAGCTGTCACTTCCATAAGGCAGTGCACTCCCTCATTCATCTTTTATACTGTCCCTGGGAATTCACTTCAGGTGCTCCAAAGGACAACCTAATTGTTTCCTTTCCCATATCACTTTTACTTCTACTCATCTTTACTCTTTTTGGAAAGATTTTCTTTCTGCCTCTAGGGTTTCCACTGTACAATTGAGCTTTGGAGCTTTAGGCAAGTGGAAAATTACAACCAACCCAACCAGAGTTCTTGATCAGGAGAGGAGGTAGATGCAGGGCTGTGCATATCAGCATTAGGGAAATTGTGTATGTGTGTGACTATATTTTCCATTTTCTACCAGCCAACTTCTCTAGTCAACTCCATCCAAATGCTGGACTCAGCCACCATCATCAAAACTTATTGTTCTCTTCACAAACAATGGAGGCAGAGAGTGCTAAAGCTCCCAGAAGGCCAAGCTCTCCTGCCCTTTCCTGCTTCCCCACAATCCACATTCCTCCAGTCTCAAGAGTCTCCTCCCCCGCAGAAGCAGAGTGCTCCTCAGTAGGTGCTTCCATCCTTCCACATTTGGCCAGACAGTTGGTGGTTTCCCGTATGAACTCACCTGTGCTGAGTTCTAGGCTGTGAGAGACTCTGTCTAAAAACAAACAACAGTTGGATACTGTATTGTCCTCTGCTTGGTCTCAGTCTCTCTCTCTGATTGGTCTTTGTCTCTCTCTCTCTCTCTCTCTCTCTCTCTCTCTCTCTCTCTCTCTCTCTCACACACACACACACACACACATACACACACACACACACGAACAGTATATTTACTTAAAAACTTACATAATCACAGAAGCTCTCTCAAAATAAATCTCAAAATCAATATTCAATTTGCAACTTCATAAGGGAAGTTTTTCTGTTAAAGGCAATCAAATTTATTATATTTTATGAGTATGGTTTTTCAAATTGGAATCCATTGCACTTGAGACTTCCTCATTGTTCCATGGGTTTGGCTTTCACACCAAATATTCAATATTGACCTAGGAGAAATTTTAATATGAGGAACATTGGGTACCAACATAAATCTAAAGGCAGATTTACTGCTAGACTATAACCACATCCAAATGACTGACTATGTGATCTAATCTTTCCAGCCAGCAAGTCCCAGAAATAAAATTAATTTTATCTCTGGAATGAGTACTAGTAGAATCTAGTTTGTCATCCAGATCAACATTTCTTAAGATCTCCATGCATTTGTTTTCTACTTAGATACAAGGTGCTACAATTAAGTTTCTACCTCTTCACTCATCCTTCTTTCTCTTCTCTAACCTTTTCTTGAATCCTTTTTTCTTGAGTCTTTATCTTTTATCTCCTCTTTCCCTTTCTTTCCCATTTCAGTGTTTCTATCTCTACACATCTCAATTTTTTCTGCTAGGTGTCTTTTCATCTTTCATTTTCTTTTGCTCTTTTTTTTTTCTGACCCAACTGCTCTAAAGATGAATAATATGCTGTAGAATAATGCTTTTGTACACTGGTTTAATAAAACGCTGATTGGCTAGTAGCCAGGCAGGAAGTATAGGCAGGATAAGCAGACAAGGAGAATTCTGGGAGGAGGAAGGGCTGAGTCAGCAGACACCAGCCCATCGTCCAGGGAGCAGCATGTAATGGCACATAGGTAAAGCCACAAAGCATGTGGCAACATATAGATTAACAGAAATGGACTGAGTTTAAGTGTAAGAGCTAGTCAGTAGTAAGCCTGAGCTAATGGACGGGCAGTTTTAATTAATGTAAGCCTCTGTGTGTTTACCTGGGTCTGAGTGTCTGAGGACCAGGCAGGACACAGAAAAACTTCAGCTACAATAATGAGGTCTGGAGGAGACAAGGGAAAAAAGAAAAAGGAAGCAGTGAGTATTCCATAATGAGGAGAAGAACTGTCAAGATGATGTGTCATTCCTGTCACCCTGCAATAAAAGAACAATAGATTTCCACTGATGCTGCCATAGCACTGTGCCCTGGGTTTTTGCTTACAACTGCCAAACTACCCATGCTTGTTTGTTTGTTTCTCTTTAATTTACATGCTTTAAGTTTTCAATCTAAAACTGGAACAGAACACATTTTCTTCTTTCCTACATTGTTTATATATAGAAAGTTTTTTTCCCTGTGTGTGTGTGAGAAGGGAGGGGATAGGGAGGGAGAGAGAGACAGAGATGTGTGCATATGTAGATGCATGTTTTCATGTGTGTGTGTTTGTGTGTGTGTTTGTGTGTGTGTGTGCATGAGTGTGGATAACAGAAGTTAATGGTCGGTATCTTCTTCAGCTCTCCACTATACTTAGTGAGTCAGGGTCTCTCAGGATCTCTCATTATAGTACCTTGATACTAAAACTACAGGTGTGTCTCCACACCTTGCCTGATGTCTTAGTTAGGATTTCTATTGCTGTGGAGAGACACCATGACCACAGCAATTCTTTAATTGGTGGCTCACAGTTTCAGAGGTTTAGTTGATTATCATCATGGAGGGACATGGTGGCCTGCAGGCAGACATGGTGCTGGAAATAGAGCTGAGAGTTCTACATCTAGATCCACAAGCAACAGAAAGTGAACTGTCCCCACACTGGGCATAGCTTGAGCAAAGGAGACCTCAAACCTACCTCTACAGTGACTTTCTCCAATAAGGCCATACCTCCTCCAACAAAGCCACACCTCCTAACAGTGCTACTCCCTTTGATGACCATTTTCTTTCAAACCACCACAGCAGCTTTTTATGTGGGTGCTGGGGATCATTCCATTCATTGAGACATTTTCCAACTCTGAAAACTTTACATTTGAGTAAAATATGTTCCAAGGAAATCACAGGTGGAATTCCCTATCTCCAGCAGGGTTCATCATGTCTGCTCAAGAGTGATTTACTTAAAAGATTCAGGCAAGGCAAGTTTTGTGTGGACTTGCCCAGCATGGGAGAGATCTCTCCTCCTCCCTCCCTCCTCCCTTCCAGGTCACCTTCACAAGTTCCTCAAAGAGTGTATGCAATGGTTCTTGAGGTTTCTCTTTCTGTGCAATTTACTGTGCAACCACCACTCGAGGCCTGCTGTCTTCTGAGCACCACACTAATCTCTACCTAAGGAAACCTTCTCTATCAGAAAAAGCAATAATAGTTAGTTTTCCTTTAAAAGAATACAATACATTAAGCTAGTGGGACTTGGAGAGAAGTTAGCCTTACTGTGGAAGTTTGCAAAAATGGGCTGATTTTTTAAGCTACAACTTTTCTAGTTTAGCTAAAATCTAACAAAGACTTCTTGATATAACTCAGCAAAAAAACCAGTAATGTGTGTATTTCTTATTTTTAGAAGCCTAAAGCATACACTAGAGCATCATTTGGCAGAAGAGAATGTAGATAGACCAGTCTGGTAAATATTTCAATTCACAAGCAATCACTGTGAGATGGCAAAAGAAGCCTTTTCAATCCTGATTCTTACCTCTTCTTCTTCTTCTTCTTCTTCTTCTTCTTCTTCTTCTTCTTCTTCTTCTTCTTCTTCTTCTTCTTCTTCTTCTTC
>CABHPR010134454.1:7322-26926 GCA_902168415.1 Peromyscus melanophrys | reverse complement strand
TGTGTGTGTGTGTGTGTGTGTGTGTGTATGCCTCTGTGTGGGTGTGCATATATGTGCTGATGCATATGTTTGTACAGTGTCTTCCTCTATTACCTGCCACCTTAATTTTCAGACAGTGTCTCTCACTGAACTTGCGAGTTCACCAGTTTCTCTTTACTGCTGGCCAGTGAGTCTCTGGCATCTTCCTGTCTCCACCTCCCCACTGCTGGAATTATAGGCAGCTGTCACCTCCTGACTTTTTTCTCAAGTCAGGTCTTCATGCTTATGTGGCAAGGACTTTACTGATAGAACCATTTCCTTGACTCTCAATCCTGATTCTTTTAAAAATTTATTTATTTATTTATGTGCACATGGATAGGTATGCAAACTGGTGGATGTGTGGAGGTCTGGGAACAATTTGCAGGTGTTGGTTCTCTTTTTACCATGTGGGGTCCAGGGATTGAATTCAGTTCAGCAGTCTTGATGTCAAGCTAGTTTAATCACACATAGAGATAGTTTTGGTGAGGGAAACATTCATTAGGGAAGCATGCAGCCCAGTGCAGGAAATTTCTTTGGAAGTTGCCTCCCAGTAAGAGTGTCAATGAAAGGCAATGGGAAAGGGCAACAGAGACTATGCATCTTATCATTAGGACTTTCCATTCCAGTGCTGTTCTATTTATATGTATCCAAACCTTTAGAAAAACCAGATTCCTCAACAGGAATTACTTAATATTATTAGATGTTGGGATTTTCTTCACCACCAATGCTGACTCCTAACTGGAAGAATTATAAAAATACATTTTCTTTCTGCTTGTAAATACTGATTAAATAAATAACTTGCTCACAGGACCATGATTTTTAACTCCACTGTTTTACATTTCTTGTGCTTTTGAGCCTGTCTCTCCATTGAGAAATGGCTTTCTGCATATGGAAAATGATGCCATCTTCTTTCTGGAAAATGTGGGTATCTATCAATACCGAAATCACATTATCAGACACTTTGCTGTTTCTAAGAGCCAAAGACCAGGCTGATTTGTATGATCCTTATCCACATAACTTCTGGAAAATCCTATTAAGATAAAAGTGCTGAGGGTTTTGAGCTGGCCAGTTTCCCGATGATGTCTAACTCTTGCTCTCTGAGCAGATGAATGTGGCGCCTAGGAGGGTAGCAAAAGGTAGATGTGGGCATGCTCAGGACCTGGGAAGAACAAAAGGCCATGCATTGTTACTTTGTTAACAGAAGTGACATAAGAGATGAAAAGGACAATTGTCATACATAATGACTTGAAAATCTCTCAGTGTTGATAATTTTTCTCCAACTTTTTTTTTCATGTGGGAAATTTATTATTTTTTCCTAACACTCCAACCTTATCTTTTTTGTATTTTTTTTTCTTTTTGGGGACAAGAAGTAAAACAGGATTCTTGAGGCACTGCAGATCTTAATTTCAGTAGTTATTCCTTGGTGGGAAGGTCCAGCTTAGAAAAGAGCAGAGTTTTATTGGAATATTGTCTTGTATAAACCTAGAAAGCCAGCCCAAAACATCTATTATTTGTCTTTTCACAGAAAGGCTTGCCCATCTCTCAAGCTTTAGAGGAATAAAAACAAAACAAAACAAAAAACCAAACAAACAACTGAAAGCATTTCTGCTTTTGTAGCTTACAGTGAGCTGAGCTGGTGGATAGATTTCACGTGTGGAAATGAAGCCTTCTTTTTCCTGATTACAATGAAGCTATTGACATGAGATAATTTTATAAAGACCATTAGAACCTTGGAAAGGTTCAGTTGCTTTTTTTGTTTCCCAGAAGAGAGTGTTGAAATAGTGATGATCTAATTTACCAGACTAAATGAGTCTTTCTTGGAACTTGACACCTCTTTGATAAAATCACATTAGCACTGCCCTGCCACATCTAGAGGTTGAATGCCAGGGAGGAAAGCTGGTGTCTGGGTCAGAATGTCTATCTTGTATCCAGTACAAAAAATTTCTTCTGCTAGGAATTAAAAAATGCCCAGTGACCTTGATTAATGAGTAGCTATGTATTTTATTTATTCCCAATTATAGAAACTATGTGTATGTGGTCTTCCCTTCTAATTGATTTTTTTTATTTTAGTTTTTTGTGTGTGGTACCCTGGTTTACACAAGACCTCTCACATGAGCTAGTGACACCTGCAGCTCTTGGCATGTCATTAGAAATAGGATATTATGAGATAATTTGAGAGGAATTAGATATTCTTCTCTCGTGACTTCACTAACTTATTTGTTCTCATTTATCTGTCTTTAATGATTCTTAATAACAAACTTTCAGTTGCTCACTGAAATCAACACATAACCCTCAAATTTTAATTTTTTTTAATGTTGAGTGTCACAGTAACCGAATAAACACACACACACAATAAACACACACACACACACACACACACACACACACACCACACAAAGCACACAGAAGAAAAACTCCCTATAGAACCAAGGGAAGACTGAAATTCATTCTCCCCTGGAGGTCTAGAGGAGTGGTTAATGTTTTTGGTGGTCTGGGATAGTTCCATGTCCCCTTATTTCTGATTGGGCTGCTTAGAGAAATAAATGAAAGAAGGGAGGTCCACAGCTTTAGCTAAACATATTCAGGACTAGCACTGAACATATCTAACCAGGCTGGACCAGTCAGTAGGATGGAAGGCCCTGCTCGCAGGAGAGAAAAACAAAACAAAACAAAACAAAACAAAAACCTAGAGATCGGGGAGGTAAGGATGAAGCCTGAAAGTTTGCCATCTTTTTTTATTTATCAATGTCCCCTTTCCCTATCTGTCGATCTGCTGGACTCTCACTGTTACCCCTGGTGCTGTAGATGCTCTGTGATATTGTTTATGTACGTGACACTTCATTAGCCAGGAGTTGCAGCTCATCTACTTGCAAGATGATTATAATTTAACACAGACCAGAGCAGCAATGACACTTGAGAGCAATGAGGAAAAGAGGATATCCTGTTTCTGTTTCCTGTTTCTGTCACATCCCCTGATGTTTGGATCCAGTGTTTCCAGTGACCACCACAGAAACTGGCATTTTCAGGTAATAATTAATGTCTTCCACTTTAGCCTTAGTCTAAGGTCGGTATAGCTTTAGCTGATCTTACACATTGATTTTACATTTCACGGTGATACCAACTTATATGTAATGATACATGGTACATGACACATGCAATACACTGAGTGCATTAATTTATAAGGGGAAACAAAGATTTATTATTATAGTTTATGAATCATTTGTGAATTAATTCAACATTGGGTAATACACAAGTGAATTCCAATAAGAATTTTTTAAAGTATATACAATTTCACACAAGTAACATATTGTTCTGAAGTCTCATCCTGAATAATTCACCAGTCATCAAAAAGCAGATAGTGACAGGGACCGCCTGCACCTGGAGGAGGACATGAATGTTTGGGCTCCTGGCTGGACAGCACTGCTCTCCAGACCCTAGCCTCCAGAGCTACATCCCATGCCTCCCTCACACCCACAAAGCCCCAGAGACTCAGCAGCAGCCTCCCCACACCCGCAAATATCCCTCTATGCATTAGTGATCACCAGAGCCACAGGCCCTACCTGTACCTGGAGGAAGAGCAACCACCTAAGCCACAGATCCCACCTGCACCAAGTGGAGGAAGAGATGGGTAGACAACAGTGTTAGAATACATTCAACAACATAAAGAGCAATATGTCACCATCAGAAACTAATGGTTCTACAACAGCAAGACCTGAACACACCAGTGTAGAAGAAGCAGAAGAAAATGACCTTAAAAATAACTTTATGAGGATGATAGAGGCCCTTAAAGAGGAAATGAAAAATTCCCTTAAAGAAGTGGAGAAAAAGACAAACAAAAAATTGGAAGAAATCAATAAATCCCTTAAAGAAAGCCAAGAAAGAAAATTGAACAGGTGAAGGAAACACTATAAGACTTGAAAATTGAAATAGAGGCATTAAAGAAAACACAAACTGAGGGAATTCTGGAAATGGAAAATCTGGTTAAATGATCAGGAACTACAGGTGCAAGCATAACCAATAGAATACAAGAGATGGAAAAGACAATCTCAAGCGTTGAAGATACAACAGAGGAAACAGATTCATCAGTGAAAGAAAATGTTAAATCCAAAAAAATTCTTAACACAAAACATCCAGGAAATCTGGTACAGCATGAAAAGACCAAACCTAAGAATAATAGGGATAGAAGAAGGGAAGAATTCCATCTCAAAGGCACAGAAAATATATATTCAACATAATCATAGAAGAAAACTTTTCCAACCTAAAGAGGAACTAAAGAAAGATGCCCATGGCCAGGTGGTGGTGGCGCACACCTTTAATCCCAGCACTCGGGAGGTAGAGGCAGGCGGATCTCTGTGAGTTCGAGGCCAGCCTGGTCTACCAAGTGAGTTCCAGGAAAGGCGCAAAGCTACACAGAGAAACCCTGTCTCGAAAAACCAAAAAAAAAAAAAAAAAGAAAGATGCCTATGAAGGTACAAGAAGCTTACAGAACACCAAATAGACTGGACCCACAAAATAAGTCCTCTTGCCACATAATAATCAGACCACTAAACATACAGAATAAAGAAAGAATATTAAGAGCTGCAAAGGAAAAGGGCTAAGTATCATATAAAGGCAGACTTATCAGAATTACACCCAATTTCTCAACAGAGACTCTGAAAGCCAGAAGGTCCTGGACAGACATTCTGCAGACACTAAGAGACCACTGATGGCAGCCCAGACTACTATACCCAACAAAGCTTTCAATCATCATAGACAGAAAACAAGGTTTTCCATGACAAAAAAAAAAGATTTAAGCAATACTTATCCACAAATCCAGCCCTACAGAAAGTACTAGAAGGAAAACTCCAACCCAAGGAAGTTAGTTACACCCATAAAACACAGGCAATAGATAACCTCACACCAACACACCTCAAAAAAGGAAAACACACAAGCACTACCACCACCAACAGAACAACCAGGAATTAACTATCACTGGTCATGAATATCTCTTAATATCAATGGACTTGATTCACCTATAAAAAGACAAGCTAACAGAATGGATTTGAAAACAAGATCCTGTAGCATGAGTCTTAAAGAGTCTTATTAATAAAATCAAACCCGAGGCCAGTTATTGGGGTGAACACTGGAAGGTCAGAGAGACAGAATAAGCCACAGCTATCTCACCTCGCTGGATCCTCAGCTGGTCTTGTTTCCTCAGACTGGATGCCCCGAGCCATCATCCAGAATGGGTCTCAGCTGAACTGCTGCTAGAAGCCTGAAAGCTTAATCAGGCCAAATGCTTCTCCAGGCCAAATGCCTCTCCAGGGCAAATGCCTCTAGTTTCTGGTCCTCACGCCTTATATACCTTTCTGCTTTCTACCACCACTCCCTGGGATTAAAGGCGTGCTTTCTGGGATTAAAGGCGTGGGTCGCCACGCCTGGCTGTTTCCCATGTGGCCTTGAACTCACAGAGATCCAGAGGGATTTCTGTCTCTGGAATGCTAAGATTAAAGGCGTATGCTACCACTGCCTAACCTCTATGTTTAATATTGTAGCTGTCCTATTCTCTGACCCCAGATAAGTTTATTAGCATACACAATATTTTGGGGAACACAATACCCCCACAAGATCCATCCTTCTTCTGCTGCGTATAAGAAACACACCTCAACCTCAAAGACAGACATCACCTCAGAGTAAAGGGTTGGGAAAAGATTTTCCAATTAAATTGTCCTAAGAAACAAGCTGGTGTAGCTATCCTAATACCAAAAAAAAGTAGACTTCAAACTAAAATCAACCAAAAGAGATGGAGGAGGACATTTCATATTCATCACAGGAAAAATCTATCAAGATGAAGTCTCAATTCTGAACATCTCTGCTCCAAATATATAAGCACCCACATTTGTACAGGAAACATTATTAAAGCTTAAATCACACATCAAACCACACATACTAATAGTGGGAGACTTCAACACGCCACTCTCACTACTGGATAGGTCTGCCAGACAGAAACTTAATAAAGAAGTAAAGGAACTAACAGATGTTATGACTCAAATGGACTTAACAAACACTCATAGAACATTTCACCCAAACACAAAAGACTGTACCTTCTTCTCTACCTTCCACATCATGGAACCTTCTCTAAAACTGACCACATACTTGGTAGCAAAGCAAACCTCAACAGATACAAAAAAAAAAATTGGAATAACCTCCTGTATCTTATCGGATCACCACGGCTTAAAGTTAGAATTTAACAACAACACTAATGACAGAAAGCCTACAAACCCATGGAAATTGAACAGTGCTCAACTGAATCCCCACTGTGTCAAGGAAGAAATAAGAAAGAAATTAAAGACTTCCTAGAGTTCAACAAAAATAAATGCACAACATACCCAAACCTATTGGACACTATGAAAGCAGTCCTAAGAAGAAAGTTCATAGCACTAAATGCCTACATAAAGAACATGGAGAAATCTTGCACTAGTGACTTAACACATCTGAAAGCTCTAGAACAAAATAATCAAACTCACTTAAGAGGAATAGACACCAGGATATAATCAAATTGAGGGCTGAAATAAATAAAATAGAAACAAAGAGAACAATACAAAGAATCAATGAAACAAAGAGTTGTGTTTTTTTTTTTAAAAAATCAATGAGATAGACAAACCCTTATCCAAACTAACCAAAAGGCAGAGAGAGAATATCCAAATTAACAAAATCATGAATGAAAAGGGGGATATAACAACAGACCCTGAGGAAATCCAGAGAATCATTAGGTCATACTTCAGAAACCTATACTTCACAAAATTGGAAAATTTAAAAGAAATGGACAATTTTCTGGATAGGTACCACATACCAAAACTAAATCAAGACCAGATAAAGAATTTAAATAGACCTATAACCCCTAAGGAAATAGAAACAGTCATTTAAAGTCTCCCAACCAAAAGAAGCCCAGAACCAGATGGTTTCAGTGCAGAATTCTACCAGAATTTCAAAGACGAGCTAATACCAATACTCCTCAAATTTTTCCACACAGTAGAAACAGAAGGAACATTGCCAAACACTTTTTGTGAGGCTACACTCTGATACCCAAACCACACAGAGACACAACTAAGAAAGAGAATTACAGATCAATCTCTCTCATGAACATCGACACAAAAATACTCAATAAAATACTGGCAAACTGAATCTAAGAACACATCAAAAAGATTATCTACCATGATCAAGTAGGCTTCATCCCAGAGATGCTGGGGTGGTTCAACATATAAAAATCTGTAAACTTAATTCACCGTACAAATAAACTGAAAGGAAAAAAAAACACGTGGTCATCTCATTGGATGCTGAAAAAGCCTTTGACAAAATCCAACACCCCTTCATGATAAATGTCTTGGAGAGATCAGGGATACAAGGAACATACCTAAACATAATAAAGGCAATATACAGTAAGCCAACAGCCAACATCAAATTAAATGGAGAGAAACTCAAAGCGATTCCATTAAAATCAGGAACAAGACAAGGCTGTCTACTCTCCCCATATTTATCCAATATAGTACATGAAGTTCTAGCTAGAGCAATAAGACAACAAAAGGAGATCAAGGGAATACAAATTGGAAAGGAAGAAGTCAAACTTATGCTATTTGCAGATGATATGATTGTATACATAAGTGACCCCAAAAATTCTACCAAGGAACTCCTATAGCTGATAAACATCTTCAGTAATGTGGCAGGACACAAGATTAACTAAAAAACATCAGGAGCCTTCCTATATACAAATGATAAATGGCCTGAGAAAGAAATCAGAGAAACATCACCCTTTACAGTTGCCACAAACAACATAAAATATCTTGGGGTAACTCTAACCAAACAAGTGAAAGACCTGTATGACAAGAACTTTAAGTCTTTAAAGAAAGAAATTGAAGAAGATATCAGAAAATGGAAAGATCTCCCATGCTCTTGGGTAGGTAGGATCAAGATAGTAAAAATGGCAATCTTACCAAAACCAGTCTACAGAGTCAATGCAATCCCCATCAAAATCCCAACACAATTCTTCACAGATCTTGAAAGAACAATACTCAACTTCATATGGAAGAAAACCCCGGATAGCCAAAACAATCCTGTACAATAAAGGAATGTCCGGAGGCATCATCATCCCTGAACTCAAGCTCAACTATAGAACTATAGTCATAAAAAAAAACAGCTTGGTATTGGAATAAAAACAGATGCATAGATCAATGGAATCGAATCTAAGACTCTGACATTAATCCAAACACCTATGAACACCTGATTTTTGACAAAGAAGCTAAAATTATATATTGGAAAAAAAGAATTCCTCTTCAACAAATGGTGCTGGCATAACTGAATGTGGACATGTAGAAGAATGCAAATAGATCCATATCTATCCCCATGTACAAAACTCAAATCCAAATGAATCAAAAACCTCAACGTAAATCCAGCTACATTGAACCTGACAGAAGAGAAAGTGGGAAGTAGCCTCAAACACACTGGCACAGAAGACCACTTCATAAATATAACACCAGTAGCACAGACACTGAGAGCAACAATAAATAAATGGGACCTCCTGAAACTGAGAAGCTTCTGTAAGGCAAAGGAGACAGTCAACAATAGAAAATGACAGCCTACAGAATGAAAAAAAGATCTTTGCCAAGCCCACATCTGACAGAGGGCTGATTTCCAAAATATATAAGGAACTCAAGAAACTAGACATCAAAATACCAAATAACCCAATTAAAAATGGGGTACAGAGCTAAACAGAGAATTCTCAACAGAAGAATCTCTTAGTCATCATTAGTCATCAGGGAAATACAAATCAAAATGACTCTGAGATACCATCTTATACCTCTCAGAATGGCTAAGATCAAAAATACTAACAACAGCCTATGTTGGAGAGGATGTGAAGTAAGGAGAACACTCCTCCATGGCTAGTGGGAGTGCAAACTTGTACAGCCACTTTGGAAATCGATATGGCCGTTTATCAGAAAATTGGAAATCAACCTACCTCAAGATCCAGCAATACCACTATTGGGCATATACCCAAAAGATGCTCAATCATACCACAAGGTCACTTGCTCAACCATGTTCATAGCAGCATTATTCGTAATAGCCAGAACCTGGATATAACCTAGATGCCCCTCAATCGAAGAATGGATAAGGACTCAGCAGTAAAAAAACAATGACATCATCAAATTTGCAGGCAAATGGATGGAACTAGAAAGAATCATCCTGAATGAGGTATCCAGACACAGAAAGACAAACAGCATATGTACTCACTCTTAAATGGATATTAGATGCAAAGCAAAGGGTAACCAGGCTACAATCCACAACCCCAGAGAAGCTAGGTAAAAAGGATGACCCTGAGAGGGACACACATGGAGGGCCCCAGGAAGGGAAATTAGTTAGGATCTCCTGAGTAAACTGTGAGGGAGGGTAGAAGGGAAGGGATGGGGGATGGGAACAGGAGGGACTGAGATGGCCAAGTGGAGTGGAGTGGAGGGAGAGCAATGAAAGAGATATCTTGGTAGGGGGAACCATTAAGGAGTTAAGGAGAAACCTGGTTTTAGGGAAATCCCCAGGAATCCACAAGGATGACACCAACTAAGACTCCTAGCAATAATGGAGAGGGTACCTAAACTTACCTCTCCCCATAATCAGATTAGTGACTACCCTAATTGTCATCATAGAACCTACATCCAGTAACTGATGGAAGCAGATGCAGTGATCCACAACTAAGCACTGGGCTGAGCTCCTAGACTTCAGTTGAAGAGAGGGAAGAGGGATCACAGGAGCAAGTGGGGTCAAGATCATGATAGAGAAACCCACAGAGATGGCTGACCCAAGCTGGTGGGAGCTTATGGACTCTGGCTTGTCAGCTGGGGATCATGCTGGTAATGAACTAGGCCCTCCAAACGTGGGTGGCAGTTATGTGGCTAGATCTGTTTGGGGAGTCCCTGGCAGTGGGACCAGGACTTATCCCGGGTGCATGAAATGGCTTTTTGGAACACATTGCCTAGGGTGGGATAACTTGCTCAGCCTTGACAGCGGGGAGGGGCTTGGTCCTGCCTCAACTTAGTATGCAAGACGTTGTTGACTCCCCAAGGGAGGCCTTACTCTCTCTGAGAAGTGGATAGGGGGTGGGATTGTGGGAGGTGGTGGAGGAGAGGGGAAGGAGGGGGAACAGGGATTGGTATGTAAAATGAAAAGAAAAATTTAAAATAAATACATTTAAAAAAAAGAATATGGAAGATGATAAGGCCTCTATTGGAAAGTGAAATTCCCTTTCCTTTCTTCAGTAATTATAGAGGCCTTTTCTCACTCTTCCATTTGTTGCAACTCATTTAAAAGGCTCTATTTTGTCCTTTTGAGGTGTTACTTACAGGGAGATTATGTTGCAGGTCCTCAGGTAACTAGGAGGTGCTCACATGTGTGTTTCTTCAATGATGTGCATCTGGATCACTTCCTCACATGGCTACTGTCACGTAATGCAGTGTTTGACATTGAAATCTCCAAGTAGGCATTACAAGTACGTGTTCTCATATCCTGCTTCCCATGGGGAGAACAAAAGAATCTCACTAGAATAAAAGGACGAATGGTTAGAACCTGGACAGAAATTTCTGAGATTTTTAACTCACTGACATTGGACATTACATTATTCTACCTAACCTGGATTTTAAATTTTCTTGAGCATAGAAATTAAGTAGAATCTCAGAAATTAAGTAGAATCTGAGTGCTCTTTCTGTAAAGTTATAATCCCATTATTTAATGACAAAGGGTAAAATGCAATGCATTTGGAAGTCCGTTTTCTAGTACAAGCTAAAGTTAACTTTGGGACAGTGAACAGTGGTGTTCCTCCATCTCCTCCAGCAAGCACAAAGATGGAAACTAGCCACAGGTCTGAACCAAAAGCTGAGATATGTCTGGGTAGACCACTACTCAGACTGAAGTATGGTAACTGACTAAATACATAGGCTTTGGAGATCTTCATGTTCTGTGTCTAAGTTATTTATTTCATGTTTTATACCAATTTCCAAAACTATGTTCCATGGACTATCTATTTAAAGGAATTACTAAACTATCATTCAAACAAAAGAAAATATTCAGTGCTAACTGAAAATGAACATTTTAACTTTTTTTAATGCACTGCTTGGTGGATGGGCAATGACCTTGGTTACCAGAGAGATTATTTGCAGTAAACAGTTACATATCAGAGTGTGAAAAGCATTTTACCTACTGTTATAACATGGAGTTATTATTGTTGTTTTGCTGTTATTGTTGTTTTGTTTTTGCCTACACACAAAAGGAGAATAGACAGGATGGATGTATATTCAGCTTGTTTCCTTTCCCAAGCTCATTTGCTTTTAATAAATTTGCCTAATTCCAAAACATGTAAAAGTATCCCCCTTTAAATATGGGGATAGTTTTTAAATATGTTAAAACTGTTTGTCAATTTTTATTTATTCTTTGAAATTTTCATACATGTGTATAGTGTATTTTGATCATTTCCATCTCTCCCTCTCTCAAGAAACCCTCATGTCCCTTCCAACTTTTTGTTCTGCTTTTACAGTGAGTTTTTTTTTAATTAATTTTTTTAAAAAATCAACTGCATCCAATAATGCTGCCCGTATGCTCATGGACATGGGTCATCCATTGGACATGGGATCTACCAGTGGCTATGCCTAAAGAAAAGTAACTCTTGCTCTTCCAGCAGCCATCAAATGCCAATAGCTCCCCAGTTACGGGTGGCAACTTGGGAGCCCCTCCGCTATGCATTCCAGAAGTTTTAACTGGATGGATCTTACACATATCTTCTGCAGGTAGCCACAGCTGCTGTGAGTTCATGGGTGCAACAGCTGTGGAATGTTTAGAGGACAGCGTTTCCCATTTCCCCCTAACATTTGGCTCTTAAATTCTTTCTATCCCTCTTCTGTGTTATTCTATGAGATGTGGGGTCAGGGGAGGGTAGGTATCCCATCTGTGACTGAGCTTGCATAGTCATTTACCTTCAGCACTTTGAACAGCAATGTTTCTCCGCATTAACCACTACTCACAGCAATGAGAAGTTTCTCTGATCAAGATGGGCACAGCACAAATTTATGAATATAAGCACAAATATTCAGAAGGAGATAGGGTGGGGGAGTTGAAGACAAGCTGCAGGCAGAATGTAACGCTGTTTCACACTCTTTTCTTGCAACTTACTAGAATAAATAAAATTGTTTGTGTATTTATGTGTATGTGTGCAAATGAGTATATGTATGTGTATGTGTGCACACAGGTATATTTGTACAAATATATGTGTGTTTGTATTATGATAATGTCTGTGTGTGTGTGTGCATGTGTATGTATGTTTGTGGAATTTAATTGAATCCATGACTTTTGGTAGGACAGTCATTTTTCACAATATTAACCCTGCTAGTCCATGAATGTGGGAAGTCCTTCCACGTTCTCCTGTCTTCTCAAGTTCTTTCTTTAGTGCCTTAAGGTTTTCATTGTAGCAGTCTCTCATATACTAGGTTAGGTTTTCTTCTGGGTATTTTATTTATTTTTTGTTGCTATTGTGAGTTGGATTGTTTCCCCAATTTATTTTTCCAGTATATTTTTCATTGGTGTATAAGGGTACTTACTGATTTTTGTATGTTAATTTTATATCCCGTCACTTTGCTGAAAATATTTATCAGCTCTTAGAGTGTTTTGGTGTTGTTAGGGTTTCTTCTGTACAGAATCACATCATCTGCCAATAAAGACGCGTTGACTTCTCATTTTCCAGTTTGTCTCTTTTATTTCCTCTTATGGCTTATTAAACTACGAATTCAAGCACTGCGTTGATTAGGAGTGGATGTCTGGGTTTCTGATCTTATCAGGGATGTTTTGCTTTTTTTTTTTTTTTCCATTTAGCCTAATGTTGGCTTTCTGTTTGTTGTATACAGATTTTATTGTGTTGTGGTATGGTCTATCCATCCCCAGCCTCACCAGGACTTTCATCATGAGCAAAGGTTGGATTTTGTCAAAGGCCTTTTTGCATTTGATAAGATTATGAGATTATTACATGATTTCTATCTTTAAGTCTATTTATGTGAATAACATTGATTTGCATATGTTGAGCCATCCCTGAATGTCTAGAATGAGGCAAAGTTAGTTGTGATTCACCAGGTACATTGGTCTATAACTTCATTTGTTATGTGTCTCTATCTAATTTTATTATCAGGGTAATTCTAGCTTCATAAAAAAGTTTGGGAGCATTTTTTATTTTATGAAAAATTTTAAGTACATTGGTGTTAGTTGTTTTTTGAAGTTCTGGAAGAATTCTACTGGAACCATCTGTTCCTGTTTTTTTTTTTTTTTTTTTGAGGGGGGTACTTTTTATTACTTTTTATTAATTCATTGCTGGCTATAAATCTTGTTTAAATATTATAAAACATTGTAAAATAATGTTTTAGTTATTTATTTCATCTTGGTTTAATTTTGCTATATTGTATACACTTGGAAATTTCCTTTAGAGGTTTGAACAATATGTCCTTACGATATTCTGAATTTCATTAGTGTTTGTTGTAATGTCTCCTTTTCATTTTTTAACTTTAATAGTTTGTCTTTTCTCTCCTTCTTTCAGTTAATCTGCCTAAGCTTTGTCTATGTTATTTATTTATTTCAAAGAACCAGGTCTTCATTTTATTGATTATTTGTATTATCTATTTAACTTATATTTCATTGCTTTTCGCCCTGATTTTGATTACCTTGGTTCTACTAACCATCTTGGAGTTAGTTTGGCTATTGTTTTTCTAAGGTATTATGGCACATTGTTCAGTAAGTAATTTGAGTCACTTTTTCGTAGGTACTTATTGCCATAAGCTGTGCTTTTAGGGTTGGTTTCATTGTGTCCCATAGATTTTTGGCATACTGTAGTTTTATTTTAATTAAGTTATAAGATTGTGGTTACTTCATTCTTGATTTTGTCTTTGATGCAGTTATTATGAAGTGACGGGTGGTTTAGTACCTGTGCCTTTGTGTACTATCTTGGAGTTTCTACTATCGTTGCTACTTAGTTTCGTTCCATTGTGGTTAAATAGAACAGTGTGTTGTTTCAGTTTTCCTATGCTTGCTGATGCTTGGTTTGTGCCCTACTATGTCATCAGTTTTGGAGAAGGTCCCATGGTCTTTTGAGAAGATGTGTGTTCGCTAATGTTTGGTGGAATAGTCTGTAGATGTCTGTCAGGCCCATTTGATTTATAATGTCGTTTAATGCCAATGTTTTTCTGCTTCATATTTTGTGCAAATGGCCTACTTGAGAAAATGGGATACTGAAGTCACCAACTATCACTGTGTTGGGGTAAGTCTGTCATTTTTAGATATAGAAGTATATCTTTTATGAAATTATGTGTAGCTGTGTTTGGTACATGTTTAGAATTAGAATATCCTCCTGGTTATTGTTCCTTTAATGAGTATTAAATGAGTTTCCTTATCTCTTCTGACTAATTTTAGATTGACCTTTGACCTCTATTTTGTCAAATATTAGAATAGCTATGTTTACTTGTTTCCTAGATCCATGTGCTTGAAATAACTTTCACATCCCTTTATCCTGAGGTAGTGTCCATTTGTTATGGTAAGGTATGTTTCCTGGAGGAAAAAAAATGGACCTTGATTTCTAATCCAATTTTCTACTCAGTTCCTTTCTATTGGGAGAATGGAGTCTGTGCTGGATAGTTTTATGTCACCTTGATACCTGCTAAAGTCATCTGAGAGGAGGGAATTCAGGAAATGCTTCCATAAGATCTGGCTGGAGGCAGGCCTGTAGGGAATTTTCTTAATTAGTGATTGCTGTGGGAGGGTTCATCCTCTGGTGGGTGGGCATTCTGCCTCCATGTTCCTTCCCTGTTGGAGTTCCTGTCCTCACTTCCTTCAATGATGAACAATGTTGTGGAAGTGAAAGCCAAACTCTTCCTCTCCAAGTTGCTTTGGTCACAGTGTTTCATTGCAGCAACAGAAATCAAACTGAAACAGAGACCATTGATATTAAGGGTTATTAATTGAAAGACATGTGTCAATTCCTGCTTTCTTTTTTATTTTATTGTACTTTCTTAGGCATCTTTTGATTAAATGCCCTGTGTTTATTTATTTCCTGTGCCTTTTTGCGTGTGTTTTTTCTTCTCTTCAGGTTGAAATATTCCTTCTATGATTCTATGTAGAGCTGGCTTAGGATTCATTAATTCCACTAATATGTTTTTATCATGGAAAGTTTTTATTGTTCTTCAATTGTAGTAGATATTTGGTTGGGTATAATAACATGAGTTGATAGTTGTGGTCATTCTGAATTTGGAATACATCTTTCCAGGCTGTTTTGACTTCAAAATTTTCTGTCAAATAATCAGGTATTATAAGAGAGTTGGCCTTGCTCCATTGAAGCTTTGAAGACCCATTCTTTAGTCCGTATTTTTAATATTTTAACTATAGTATATTGTGGGGACTTTCTTTTTCTCATTTGGTCTATTGAGTGTTTTGTAGGCCTCTTGGACTTGGATGTGCATCTATTTTTCTAGGTTTGCTAAACCATTTTTCTTTGATTTTATTTTCTATGATTTTTCTATGCTTTTGGTTTGATATTCTTCTGCTTATTCTATGTTTGTAATCCAAAGGCTCAGTATTTTCATTCTATTCCAGAGCTCTCTACTATATATGTTCATATATTCTCAATGTGTTCATATGTTTAAAAAATTTGTCCTTGGTCTTTACCGAGTAATCTATTTTCTATACCTTGTCTTCCATCCCTGATTCTCTGTTTTCTACATGATCTATTTTATTGTTGAGGCTGAAGTTTTTGTTCAGATTATTATTATTATTATTATTATTATTATTATTATATTTGCAGCATCATTTCAGTGTGTCTTTCTTCAGCAATTATATCTCTTTATTGAAGCTGTTTTTACACATTGTATTGACTTCCTTATTTCATTTGACCCTTTGCTTTTGTTTTCTTGGTGTATAATTATGTCTTTCCCGTGTTGTCTGAACATTGTTATAATCATTTTTAAAAATTCTTTGTCTGGAGAGTCTTCTAGGCAGTTTTCATTAGGGCTGTTATGATGAAATCAGTGATTCATGAATGAGACATGTCTTGATTCTTTTTGTATTGTTTCATTTCTGTGCGGAGACTTGCACATCTTAAGTAGTTGGGTGAGTATCTCTCTCTTGTTTTGTGAATTATTTTTATTTTTTTCAGTAGAGTTGTTTAAAATGTTCAGGAGAGGACTAAGTCTTAGTAGAGTTGAGAAGTGATTTTCTTCAGTTGGGCTGGTGTAGGAAGTTCCAGGTGGCATACATGGGCCTAGGAGGGGAATCTGGAGTCCTCTACATGCTGCAGGAGGCAGTTTGGGCTCTTTTTTTCTGTATCTAAATTCCCAGGAGCTGTGTGTGGGTCTGCTACAGGAATCCACAGTGGATTGGTGCCTGAAGCGAGGTTCCTGGGCAGTGTAAGCAGGTCTAAGCAAGGGAAGGAACGGTTCTGTACTTGGTTCAGGAGCCATTAAAAGTTCTTCACATGATATGGGTCTTAGTCTTTTAGCTGCTACTTACTGGGAATAATTTCTAAGAGATATGCTTTTAATAGTCACTCTAACATTCAGAAGAGTGCCAATACTAGTTAATACTCACTGGAGGACTGCCAGTACCCACACCTCTCCCTGTTCCAGGAGAGGTTTTCAGAAGGAGACTGCTCTGTGTAGCACACTCATGTGAGGTGATTTCCTTTTAGATTCTCCAGACGATCTACCTGGAGAAATGAATTACTGATTGAAATTTATAGAGCCTTTCCTGCTCTCAGAAGACAAGACTATAGTTTAAGCAAAACCTTGTAGCTGAAGGTCTTTCAGTTCTGACTCCTAATCTCTAAAGTCTGTTCAAATAACATCTTCACCGTTAGTCAATCCACTCTAGCTCTGGCCCTAAGAGCAAATCTGCTCTAAGAATAGTGTCCCTTAGAGGTTGCTCTTTAAATGCACACAGAGAGCATCCCATCTGCCATGTGGTGTCCATCTTCCTTCATTGCCACCTGGGTAATACCTTTGAGTATGAGTAGGAAACATTTCCACATAAAGTTGGAGGGGGGTTGTTGAGTAAAATGAGAGGATTATATGTTTAAGATAAAATGTTCTGTATAAATGTTATTTAATGTGGGAAGAAAGATGAGCTAGTCAGTGAGTGATGGTCAGACAACTGGTTATTTATCTGTAAAAATAAATAAACTCTTTTTCTCTGCCTTATGTCAGGAAGATGGCAGCACACTGTGTGACTTGGAATGGCAGCACTGTAGGTATAGTTGCACTATGTCCCAGGCCTCCAAGCTGGGCTTGTTAGTGTTGGGCTGGTACAACCACCACCACTAGGACAAAGCTGTGGGCTCTGCCAAGGAAAAGAGAGAGAGGAAAGGTTTTGCCTTGGCAATTTTGTGCTCTAGCCCCAGTTTAATAGTCACAGACACTGACACTTCATAGCCCAGAATTGTTTGCATGGCCCAGAAGCAGCTTGGTCCTAAATACAAGAGAGCCAGAATATATTATTTCCTTGTGACTTGAAGGGAGGAGCTTAGCAGATTTGTTGTATCAGATGTTTGGCCCACTTTGTTTTTGAAGCAAAATCATGACCAGTACAATGTGTGGAGGTCAGTTCCAGATGAAAGAAAACATGGGAGAATGCCTTTATGACTTCTGGTGGGTATTAAAGAGTTACTCATTTTATTGATGTGTATATGTATGTAGGGGACATGAGAGTATGTGAAGATATGTGTGCAGGTGTCGTGAAGGACAGAAAATGGCTTTGGATCCCTAGAGCTGGAGTTAGAAGGCAGTTGTGAGCTGCCTAGTTTAAATACTGGAAACCAGACTCATGTCCTCTAGAAGAACAACAAGAACTCTTCACCACTGAGCCATCTCTCCAGTGTCATGTCTGGAGGATGATTAAAAGTAAGACTAAAAGACAAAGCCATTAGCAATGACATTGATTTATTTGACTTATATTAAAAATTTGAATTTTTGTAGGATAAAAGACCAGTTCTTAAAGGCTCTTAATTAACAGTACATGGACTAGCCCCACTTTCAACAAACCACCTACAGATGTGAAATACAATATCGTAAGCGTATTTTACAATGTTTTGATGAAGTGCTGAGAAAATATTGGATATTCTTAATAAGCCAAAGCAAAACAACAAATGTAACAGATCAAGGGAAACCTTGCAGGCAGGCAAATAGCTGAAGACTCTCCCATGTCTCTGCTGAGCCCCAGGCAGAAAGCATGTTGGTGTTTGCAGCATGGAAAATCCCATATGAAGCCTGGAGACCAGAAGGAAAATACCCTCAGTGAAAGGACAGTGTGTCTTGGGAAATTATCCGTCTTACATATGGCATGATGGACAGTGGGAAAGCAAAACAAAACGAAGGTATTGGGACAAAGGCAGAGAAACTCAACCACCGAGAAAACTAAGGAATGCCGAGGGCTGGAGAAATAGTCTTCTGCAGGGAAGAGAGAACCAATTGGTATTCAATAACAAGTAATCATCCCTGAAAACATACATATGAGTAACATTATTCAGACTGAGCAGGCTGTATTTAAGTATTTAGGAATATATATGCATATACATGTACATATATGTATATAATAGCCATCAGTGAAAGCAGGAGTAAGGAATTTGAAAGAGAGCAAGGAAGATTTTGTGAGAGAGCTTGGAGGGAGGAAAGGGAAGGGAGAAATTGTGAGATTATAATCTCAAAAAATAAAATGAATAATTTGAAAACATTGAAAAACACACGACTATCTACAACAACAGAAGTGAATACTCAATGGCTATCAACTCGATGTAGAGCAAGCTCAAGTCAACTGAACCGGTATACCCTCCCGAGGAAACAGTCTGCCAAATTCTGTTGTTCCAGAGGACAAGAGAGAAAACTTTCCACAGGATCCTGTAAACATTTACATACCCTTTCACCTCAGCTAAGAGTCAAGATCTCAAAGTTAAGCAAAGGCCTCTTGTTAAAATTTTACCCTACCCCTTTTTAGCTGCGGAAAACGTGCTACATACCTAGGCACAAATTACCTGTCTACCACTTATGACAGAAGATGGGGGAAGAGGGGAGGGAAAATGAAAAGGGAGAGAATTAAAAGAAGGAAGAGAGGGGAGGCAAAAAGAATAAGAATAGAAAATGCAGGGAAAGCTTAAAGCTGAAATTAAGGAGATGGACAAAAATAAACGATGGAAGGAAGAAGAGAAGGGAGGAGGGGTAAATTGGGAGGAGGGTACAAGAGAAAGTGAGGTAAATGGAGAGAAAGAAAATCATGAAGAATAGGAAAACGTGGAGACCGCATATCACAAGTTCTCTATTATGAATATTTGAAGCTGATTTCAGCAAAATTAGGTGTGACAGCATGTCAAGAATTTTGTGAGGGGCTGGCAACTCCCACACAAGACTCAAGTTCAGTTTCCAGCATCCGTATCAAGTGGCCACTCACAACTGTAACTCCAGCTCCAGGAGGTCTGACACCCTCTCTTGCCTCCGTGAACTCATCACTCAGACACACACACACACACACACACACACACACACACACACACACACACA
>CABHPR010134453.1:12936-23556 GCA_902168415.1 Peromyscus melanophrys | reverse complement strand
GGGGGGGGGGCCCGGTGGGCCTCCCCCCCCCCCCCCCCCCCCCCCCGGCAGAGCTGTCAATGCTGCCCAGCTGTGAGCAGGGACAGGACAAGGAGTCTAGCTTTGTGCACAGTGGTGAGAGGCAGGGAGAGGGTCAGGACCACTGCCACAGCAGGGGCTGAGGAACCAGCTCCAGTGGGTTTGGGGTAAATGGAAAGGGGTATAGACAGCCCTGTTTTAGGAGATGTAAGGTGGGCAGAGGAAGGAGCCTAGAAGATGTTGTAAAATAGGTAAGTCTTGAAGCCCAGGGATAGAAGGGCTGCAGACCCCAGAGACCAAAGAGAGCTCCTAGGCATGTCCATGACTGCTGATTTCTATGTATAGCACACCCTAGGGGCTTCACCCAGGGACACAGGCTGACATGTTTCTAGCTAGTGATTTAGGAAACAGCTTCCCAGTGCTCTGGCCAGGAATGTGCTCAGAACCTTGGCGTGGAGTGAGATGGAATTAGTGTGGGGGCTGCTGGGCCTCCTCCTTCCCAGGTGTGGTGGGGCTGAGAGACTGGCCACTAGGACCCTCCAGGGACTCAGTACCTGTCTTGCCTCTGCAGACCTTCCTGCCTCTGAAGTGGATGGCCCCAGAGAGCATCTTCAACAGCCTCTACACCACCTTGAGTGACGTGTGGTCTTTCGGGATCCTCCTCTGGGAGATCTTCACACTGGGTGAGCCACCTCTTCCCCCAGCCCCAAGATATATACCAGAACATCTACCCTCCCGCTCCTACCTCCTGATTGCTCCTCGGGCTGGAAGCAGGGGACTGTGGGATAGATGCTGGAACATGAGCAGGGACTCAGTAGCAAGTCCAGGCTCTATCACTCTTTCCACTGTATGGCTTTGGCAAGTCCTTTACCAAGTCTGGGTCTCTACCTTCCCATCCAAGTGTCAAAGGGGTTAGACATATTTAAAAGCATGCTTGAAGCCAGTTATAAGGGTATATATCTGTAATCCCAGTACTTGGAAGTCAGGAAGATGGAAAATTTGAGGCCAGCCTGGGCTACACAGAGACTCCATCTCTGACAAACAAAACAAACCCAGACACAAACCCTGCTTGGGTATATATTGCTTCTCTCTTTCCATCTCTATTTCCAATGCCACGGGCATTGCGTTCTCACATACGCCAGGACAGTGTGCCTGAGAGGGCACCCTTCCACTTCCCATACGCTGAGACAATAATGTCCCCATCTCTGTTCCATGACAGGTGGCACCCCTTATCCAGAGCTGCCCATGAATGACCAGTTCTACAATGCCATCAAGAGGGGCTACCGCATGGCCCAGCCTCCTCATGCCTCCGACGAGATGTGAGTGGAACCTTGTGTGCTTGGAGGAATCTGAGGGTCCAGAGGGCAGGCAACTCTAGCTCACAGGCTAGACAAGTCCCGCTAGAACTGGATCAAGGTGTTCGAAACAGTGGCATCAGGAAGTTCTGTCCCAGCCCAGGTCTCCACTTTCACAATGCTGACTTCAAATTCAGGCCTGCCCTGCTCATGTGCCTGGCATTAGTACCACCCTAACACCTCACGGCTTGCATTGCTCCAGCAAAAGACCCCCAGTGGACTTTTTTTTTCTTTTAATTTTAAGTGTATGAGCGTTTTGCCTGCATACCTGTATGTGTATCGCATCCATGCCTGATGCTCTCAGAGATCAGGAGAGGGTGTCAGACCCTCTGGGACTGGGATGACAGACCGCTGTGAGCCAGCATGTGGGTGCTAGGAATCAAACCCGACTACTCTGCAAGAGCAACAAGTGCTCTTAACCTTTGAGCCTTCTCTCTCCAGCCCCACCCAGAGCTGAACTTTGAGGGCTCAGTTTGGTCACATGCCATCAGAACCAGGCCTGAGTGGGGAGGTTGAAAATCCCTATTGGCCAAATTCAGGTTTATGTGCTCACCATGGTGACTTGGACCACGCAGAATCACGTGGGTGAGGGAAGCTGGGGAGGGGGGTGAAGACCTCTCAAGGGATCAATGAGAAGCAGTGATGGTGTTAACAAGGCCCCAGGTTGCTCCTCCCCGGCATCTTTTCCCTTCATCTTGCTCTGAGCCTTACTGCATGGTCCTGCCTCTAAGGCATGGACTCTGACCTTCCCTCTGCCTCCCTCAGCTATGAGATCATGCAGAAGTGCTGGGAAGAGAAGTTTGAGACTCGACCCCCCTTCTCCCAGCTGGTACTGCTCCTGGAGAGGCTGCTGGGTGAGGGATATAAGAAGGTATGTGGAGACAAGGTGGGGTGGGAGACAGAGTTCTGATCCGAACCCTGTGCATTGGCTTGGTGTGATGCGCTGGTATTTGGGAGGAAATACTCTTCACACACTGGGCCTCAGTTTCCTTGATGGTATTAGAGAGAGTTGGGCCAGAGCTACGAATTTATTTTGGTAGAACCAAGATGTGGAAGCTGATGAATTTGACCCAGGGAGGTGCAATCAATAACCCTGTCTGTCAAACCTGTGCACCACAACACTGGGGCTCCTTCAGAAGTGTGAGCGACCCCAGGCTCTCCTGAGCCCTCCCAGAAAACTACGTAAACCCTGTCCCAGATTCACACAAGGCCAATGGAGCGAGTCTGTCCTGAGCTTGGCTTCTTGCCTCTTCCCATCTGGGGTGGTTCTGGGGAGATCAAGGCAGAATGGAGTCACCGCTGTTTCATAGAAAGGAAGGGACACTGACCCCCCCCCAGCCCCAACAGGAGGCCGTGGGGGACTACAACAGGATAAGAGCCCTTGTCTATCTACTCTGAAGTGGGGTAGGAGAGGGCCATGGTCTGCCTGGCTACCTGCCCTTCCCTAGGGGACTCTGAGCATGTACCTTGCCTTGGGATACCAGATAAGAGAGCATCATCTCATTGATACAGCTTTGAGCAATGAGATAACTCCCCAGGCTGTGCTTCTCTGGGGTGCAGGCCTCTCAGTATGAAAAGTCAGTACATAGAACCCCTTCCTCTGTGTACTTTGTCCATCTCACACCCATTTTTTTTTTCTTCCTTCCCTGTCCTACGGAGCAGAAGTACCAGCAGGTAGATGAGGAGTTTCTGAGAAGTGACCACCCAGCCATCCTGAGGTCTCAAGCCCGCTTGCCAGGATTCCACAGCCTCCGATCTCCCCTGGACACCAGCTCTGTCCTCTACACGGCTGTGCAGCCCAACGAGGGTGACAATGACTACATCATCCCTTTGCCTGACCCCAAGCCTGACGCTGCTGAGGAGGGCCTCGTAGAGGGTTCCCCCAGCCTTGCCAGGTAGACACCCTAACCCTTTGGTCCCAGGCACTCACGAGTACAATGCGTGTGCGTGCGTGTGTCGTGTGTGCGTGCGTGCGTGCATGCGTGTGTGTGTGTGTGTGTGTGTGTGTGTGTGTGTGTGTGTACCAGACTTGACACAGAAGGACTGACAGCTAGCTAGAGTAAGGACTAATTCTTACCAGTGGCCAGCAGAGGCTGAACCTTATTCAGCCCTTGAAGCTGCCGGCAGGAAGGGCAGATTGGAATGAAACCAGATGTTCAGGAACCCATTTGCAAGGTAGCCTTTCCTTTTAAGGATGTACCCACAGGACCCTTTTCAGGTATTGTGTTCATCCCGAGGACAAAGAGGAAACATTTAACATTTCCCAGCTGGTACTGTGGGTCATGGCTGCCCTTGACACCATTCGCAGAGGGCTCCAAGAAACCTGGTTGTAGGAGATTGGAGGTATTGCAAATTCAGTTTAGAACTCAGACAGGGGAAGACAGAGACACATGGTCTGTCTTGGGTTATGGCGAGTCCATTGTGGGGTGGACTCTAGGGGAGACTTACCGCTTCCTAGACTGATGTTAAGCTGGGGTGGGGACTCCCCAAATCAAGATTCAACACATGAAGAGTGGTAGGGGACATGCTGGTTTCCATTTCCAGCCTGTTATTATGAAACTCAGACAGGCCCTGCCTCTGTGAGCCTCAGTTTCTCCATGGGAACTAGCAGTACATGCAGGCCTTCACAGGTCCTGAAGGCAAGTGGGGATGAGAAAGAAACTGGAGAGCTTGATGGTCCTGCTCTGAGTTCTAGCTTCCCGATTCACTTGCTGGGTGTTGTGGAGAAATGAGATTAAACTCCCCAGGCTGTGCTTCTCTGGGGCGCAGGCCTCTCAGTATGGAAAGTCAGGACACAGAAAGCCCTTAGACCAGGCTGTCATTATCTTCCTGGGGTCTCCCCAGCTCCTCCCTGACTTGTTTCCTTCCTCCAGCTCCACCTTGAACGAAGTCAACACTTCCTCGACCATCTCCTGCGACAGCCCCCTGGATCTCCAAGAAGAGCCACAGGCAGAGCCCGAGGCAGAGTTGGAGCAGCCGCAGGGTTCAAGCTGCCAGGGACCTCAGGCTGAAGCAGAGGACAGCTTCCTGTAGGGACGGGCCCCACCCCACCCTGCCCAAAACTCCTTGCCTCCCAGCACCCAACCCTCCTGGCCTGGCCTGGCCTGGCCTGGCCTCCCAACTGTTGCATCCATCACCAGCTGCCCCCTTGAAGAAGGACCCTGGTGTGCAGCACCCAAGGACCAATTTAGCTTAGGAGGCAAGAGAACTGTGGGGACGGAGCCTCTGCCTCTGGAAGGCCATGAGACTCTGAGCCAGGGCTCCTCCAGGGGACTCAGTTTCCCCAGATGTGAGAGGAGAAGTTGGGCTTGGCTACCAGACAGGTATGGAGGGAGCCTGGATTCCTGGAGAGAGTCACGGGTGTAAGGTAGTGTGTTCACTTCCTCCTGTGTAGCCAGCTGCCCCTCAGCTGGCTCCCTCCACTTTGATCTTCCCAAGAACTGGGCAAGAACCTGGTGCCTGGCTCCTGGCCAAACAGAGGCCAGCCTTGGACAAGGTCATTTCATTCGGAACTCACCTCCCCTGGTGCCAGTCTTAACTTTCCTGGGCCCGAGCTGGTCTGGGGCCAGCCATGCTTAATAAGCACTGTTAGGGGTAAAGGCTGAACTGAGTACTGGATGCTCTGGCCTGCAACCCTGCCCAGGGCACTCAGGGCACACCTGGCCACAAGAAGTACCCATGCCTTTCATCCTCATCGGCCCTAGAGTGTTTTCCTCATCATTCTCAGTTGACCTGCCCACCAGAGTCTGCAGGGCCATAGTCCACACCTGTGATATGCTAAGCGCCTCCCTGAAGTGTGAGCCACTAGGAGCCCCGACTGCGCTGAACTGCTGTGAGACCCTTGTTCTCTCTGGGTATCAGTTTTCTTTGCCCTTTGAAAAATGAGCAAGTTGGACTCATCGACTCTGCGTACCCTGTCAAAACTACAATTCTAGAATGTTCCAGGGGTTTGCACTTAGCCAGGCAAAGTGGGGTCAAGCCCCTAAGCCACCTTTCTGGGAATCAGCTGAACTCCGGGAAGATTCCACACACACACCACATCTGGGGATTCAGGAACTGAGCCTCTTTTTCAGGTCCCCAAGTGCAACTGCCCAGACCTTGACTTGGAGTAACAACCAGTGTCCTAGGAAACCCCCCTACAGCTGTCCTGAGGACACAGAAGGACCACGAGACCCTTTTCATCCCATGATAAACTCTGGAGCCAGCAAGAGTGGCAGAGAAAACAAGCCAGGTCACCTCAGGCCACTGTCACCAAGAGTGTGGACAGACATGATGGAGAGTGAGGACAGATGTGTCCCATGCAGAACAAGAGGCTTGAGATGGGCGTGAGAAGTAGACGCGGTGGGGGGTGCCATCTTAACTGGCAGCTGCCCCAGTCTGCGGGCAGTACCACATGGGAGTGTTTTTGCCACTGCCTGAGTCCGGCAGTGGCTCCTCACTAACCCTGAACCAGTGGACATTGGAGGAGCCCGGGGAGTGAGGAGTGGGCTGGGTCAGGGGAGGAGAAGTCAGCTCTTCTGGGGGCCCTCCCTGCTGGCTTGCTGGCTGGCAGCTCCCTGCCCGGAGCAGCAGAGGCTGCTGGAGGCTGGGGAGCACTGCTCACAACGGTACCAAAGATGTAATCACCTAGGTTTACAAGTACTTGTAGGACTCACGATAACCCGCATTAGACACCGGAAGTGCTATTTTATATGCTGTTAAGTTTTCCTATCTGTACTTTTTTTTTAAAAGGGAAAAATGTAATATTAAACTTGGTGCTTCTCACTGAAAGACTGATCTCTTAGGTTTGGGTCTATGTGTCCAGGAATGGGGAGACAGTTTGTCTCAGACAGGTCCCTTTAGCTCCGACTCACCTTTTTTTTTTTTTTTAAGTGAGTTTCATTTCCTCCCATCCTTGGAAGTGGTTGGGTGACCACCTAGGCCTTGTGCTTGGGTTTCCAGATGTGAGGTGAGGCTTTTCTGGCTATGGTATCTGGAAGGAGATCATGGGCTTACAGAGATGGTCCAACCTCCCCCCCCCCCCCCCCCCCCACCTCACCATGTGCTCTGGCTTTGGCCGCTAAGCTGAGTCACCCTCCCTGACCCACTTCTTGCCCACAACCAGACTTGCGCTGGGGTAGCTTGTGGAGAGGTGCCTACCAGAGTCCGAATCCTAGGTCCTTGAGAGTCGTCAATGGGACCCAGGTAGGAGCAGGGCAGACCAAATACCCAAGAAGGACAGAGAACAAGAGAAATTAAGGAAAGAGAAAGGGTGGAGGGGTGAGGAGGGACAGAGGACAGTGTGATGGATGGAGAACCAGGAGGGAGGAACCATGCTGTGGCTGAAGACAGAGGGGTGCAGACCCAGGTAGCTTCAGCATCCCAGAGACTGTGGGGCCTGCATGAGATAGCATCCTGGTTCCTTTGGGTCCTGGCTGTAGGCTCCTCTGCTGATCCCAGCCTACACACACTGATCCGTGGGACAATGAGAGCAGCTCAGAACTAGGGGCATTAGAACTTCTGGGACAGGTCATGGGGAAAGGGTTCCAACTCAGGCTGGGGGGTTCCAGACCCTCCCACCTCAGCTGTTTGTCAGGGTCACTTGAGGTGGAAGCAGGTTTCAGCCTGAGGTCTGTCACCCCTTGCTGTATGTCTTTGGGCCTTTCCTTGCCCCATGTGAGCTGAGGGGAGGCCATCTCTGGAGGTGTGTGAAGGACATCTCATTTTGGAGCTTCAGGCTGTGGTTCCCAGTGGGAGTTAAGAGTGGAGTTATGGGATGGCCCTGACTCACAGGAGAGCTGCTGACTCAGAGGCAGCTGAGACAGAGTAGAGAAAACCACCTGACTAGAGAACCTAGCTACACACTGTACCTCTCTGGAGTTCTGGCTTTAGAGGACATCCCAAGCTGGTGACACCCTTCTTTCCTGGCTGTGGCAGGCATGGAATGAGGCAATATCCCAATCTGCCCTGCAAAGAGCAAGGCTCACATTCCGTGTCTGAGATTGCCCTTACCCTGGTCTTGGAGGTCAGAAGCCCCAACTCCCCATCTCAGCCTGCTTCATAAGGACTACGGGTGTGGTGTATGACACCCCTCAGACCTCAGTTCCTCCATGGTGAATGGAGCTGTCAAGGCCACCGAGAGTACAGCATGCTGGAGCCTTGGCTGCCGTTTACCCAACCGTTAGTCTGCCAAGGCTGACTGACCGTAGCATGCACGTTATCTTCTCATCCCCATCTCAGTCCCGGGGACGCTAGACTTAATCCAGGTGACACAGGAATTCCGAGCGACTTTCCCAGTGTGGTCACTGTGCCAGACTGACAAAGGAACTGTGGAACATCAGCTCGGGGTGGAAAAGAAACAGATCTCTGATAGCTGGAGGACCCAATTCTTATCTCCTGATTCCAGGCCTTTCTGGATCTGTGTGTCCCTGAAAAGAGTGAATTAAAAGTGCTGGGAAGAAGTCACCAGCGTCTGGGGGGTATACAGCTGAGCACAGCCTGAGGAGTGCCCATCAGAGTCCCAGGGGCCTCTACACAGAAGGGATTCTTGACTTCCATACAACAGAGTTTCAGGACAAGTCGAAGTGCAACAAAATCGGAGAGTTCAGTGACTAGGCCAAAGGACAGACACTCTTGAAGAGAGTCACGTGAACACCAGAAGAGCACACCTAAAGGCTTCGGCAGCAGCTATGTACGTGATCTGGGCTCTTGGAGCTACGCGCTTTAAGGTAGGTAATCCATAGCTGAGGCTGAGGGAAAAGAAAAACGTGTTGGACATGTTGGCCTATTCACATTTTTACCGGAAACGTTTTTATATTAATGAATGGAATCACAGGGTGATTCATGAGGTTACTTCCTTGGGCATACACTCAAGGAAGAACTTCAGCTAAGACAAAAACTTAGATAATTTATCCCCCTCCGAGACAGGGTTTCTCTGTGTAGCCCTGGCTGTCCTGGAACTCGCTTTGTAGACCAGGCTGACCTCGAACTCATAGAGATCTGCTTGCTTCTGCCTCTCCTGGGATGAAAGGCGTGCACCAAAATGCCTGGCTTAAAAAAAAAAAAAAAAGATTTGGGCTGGAGCGGGTTAAGAGCACTGACTGTTCTTCCAGAGGTCCTGAGTTCAATCCCAGCAACCACGTGGTGGCTCACAACCATCTGTAACGAGATCTGGTGCCCTCTTCTGGCCTGCAGACATACATGCTGTATACATAATAAATAGATAAATCTTTAAAAAAGATTTATGTGTATAGTGTATGTGTATCATTTGCATGCAATACCCACAGAGGCCAGAAGATGGCGTCAGATTTCCCCTCCCCATAACTGGAGTAATGGACCATCTTGAGCTTTTCTGTGGGTGCTGGGAAAAAG
This sequence comes from Peromyscus melanophrys, assembly GCA_902168415.1. NCBI lineage: Eukaryota > Metazoa > Chordata > Mammalia > Rodentia > Cricetidae > Peromyscus > Peromyscus melanophrys. Next base: position 14,833 of record CABHPR010134453.1, on the reverse strand, counting down.
CAGACATGCTCTCTCTTGTTCTCCCTCTCTCTCTCTCTCTCTCTCTCTCTCTCTCTCTCTCTCTCTCTCTCTCTCTCTCTCTTCCCCCTCTCCATCTCCCTCTTTCTCTCAGATACGTCTACTGCCCCGTCCTTGCAAGGCTCCCAGGATTGACCTGACTGGGGTGGCAAGGGAGTAAAGACAGACAGACACACAGAAAGAGCTGGGATCAGGTGGTCTAAGCTAATTTCGGTAGGAGCAGCCTCTGTAGGGAACTGTATTCAGGCAGTAAACATGTGTGGAAGAATGGCAGACATTCTCCCCACACATGGTCAACATCCACACAGGAACTAAAGGAAGGCATTGCCAGGTCTGAAGCTATATGGGTCCATGTCAGCCACATACATTCACTCCGGCCTTCATACACCCAGGGCTTCCTCTGCTCCCCACAATTTACTTTTTCAGGTTATGTGTATGGGTGTTTCACTTACATGGGCATGCAGTACCTGCAGAGGCCAGACGAGGGTGTTAGGTCCCATGGTTGTGAGTTGCCCTGTGGGTGCTGGGAATTGAACTCAGGTCTTCTGCAAGAGCAGCTAGTGCTCTTAACCACTCGCTCCAGCCTCCTCGTAGATCAAACTTTAAAAACTAAAGTAGTTTTGCTTGATACAGGTTCCCACCAAGAGAGGAAGACATGTGTTTTTATCCCAAGCGTGTTTTGTCAACTGTGTTTATAACCTTGTTTGTGGTATTCTTCGGAAGGGAGTATAGTTCTGCATATGGTTTCTGTGTAGGGAAGTTTCTAGTCTGTATGTAGAAACTCCTGACTCAGGTCGCAAGAGGTCAAGTGGAGGGGCAGGGGAGGCGGGGGTGACTCTTCGCCTTTTTCCACGTTTCTATCCCGTCTCATTGGGGTTGGGTAAAAATAATGAAAAATATTTGGAGACCGGCTTGACTCTCCGAGGCCTATTTGGGCTCCTGCTTCTCAGCCTCTCCACACAGGGAAAATAAGTGAGCTGGAATTTTCCTCCCAGACAAATGAGCCACTTGGATCATTCAGTTCTTCCACCACTGCACTCAGCCAGGGGTCCTTTTTCCTGGAAAAAGAGGGCAATCCTGAAGAACGCTGTTGCTGTGGGGCCCTGAGTGCCCCGGGAAGTGTTCCCAACCGCTATCAACAGCCCTCTCTGGATTAGGGCGCTGTCTGCATAAGGCCTTGTTTATCTGAGTGTATTGTTTAGGTCTGCATCAATTAACTCATTATGTGACAGTGTTTTAAGTTTATAATTTATTATAGAATTTATACCACCACACTGGAACCCTCCTCATATGTGTTTTCATGGTTTAAATTCTGCCAACATTTTAGACATTCTCTCTGCTTGGCTTCTCAGTGGACAGGAAATTATCTTATGGAAATTCTTTTTCTCACTGCAGAGTTCAGTTACATTTATCTAGGATTTTTCCTTCTTTGTATTTATGTTAACATTTTTGCTTTGTATATAATTAAGCTATGAGCATTTTTAAAGCTACCACTAGCATTTTGTACCTTTTTGGTTTTTCTTTACAGTATTTTAATCCAGGGGAACATACAGACATTAATCCATCCATCCTGAAAGCTGCATGCGATTTAAAGTATCTCTGGGCCCTCAAGTAGCTACTGATAAACACTGAAGTTCTTTCCAATTTCCCAGTTATAAGTTATGCTGCGACAACCATGACTTGAAACATGCTTGTGTTCACACATTTGTGTGTTTGTTTCCGTAGGATATATCTCCAGCCAAGAATTATTGAGTAAAGAGGATAACTATTTTAAAATATGGGAGAGGAGGCACACACCAATAATCCCAGAACTCAGGAAGTGGAGGCAGGAGGGCCATCATAGTAAGACCGTGTGTGTGTGTGTGTGTGTGTGTGTGTG
>CABHPR010134452.1:58976-77241 GCA_902168415.1 Peromyscus melanophrys | reverse complement strand
ATTCCAGAGACAGAAATCCCTCTGGATCTCTGTGAGTTCAAGGCCACATTGGAAACAGCCAGGCACGGTGATACACACCTCTAATCCCAGAAAGCCACACCTTTAATCCCAGGGAGTGGTGGTAGAAAGCAGAAAGGTATATAAAGCGTGAGGACCAGAAACTAGAGGCATTTGCTCTGGAGAGGCATTTGGCCTGGAGAGGCCTTTGGCCTGGAGAAGCATGTGGCGGTTAAGCTTTCAGGCTTCTAGCAGCAGTTCAGCTGAGACCCATTCTGGATGAGGGCTCGGGGCATCCAGTCTGAGGAAACAAGACCAGCTGATGATCCGGTGAGGTGAGATAGCTGTGGCTTATTCTGTCTCTCTGACCTTCCAGTGTTCACCCCAATAACTGGCCTCAGGTTTGATTTTATTAATAAGACTCTCTAAGACTCATGCTACAGTGATCATTTTATGTCATTTTTTTCCATGAGCAAATTATTTGAACTTTGTGCATGATTACATAAAGATCTGCTAGTTCAGTTCCTAATTTACTATGTTTCCAATAAAGAGTTTAATTTGTGGTTTTGGTGACAAGTTGATAATTAGGAAAACGTCTCTTAGTGAGTTTTCCAAGAGTGAGACATCGAAAGAATAGATGAGAATAGTTTAAAAATTAATTGAAATTAATATACTAGAAAAAATAGTCAATACTGTCATGATGAAAATTCATAGTAAATATGTAAATATATATATACACACAAACAACAACAAACTCCAGCATTAACACAATTCAAAAATTTCTCCAGAAAAAGATGCTCCATGAAAATGGGTGAATATACAACACATAAGTATTAAGTACAAAGGAAAGGTCATTGACTTACAACAGAAACTAAAAAAAACTGCTCTACATTACTCACCCATTCTAAATATCACATGGTAATGGAAAATTATGTGTAAAGTTTTGAAACAAAATATGATGCTTCTCTTCTGTAAAGTAGATAAACATATTTATTTATTTATGCAAATTCTTTAAAATGTGTGTAGTCCCGGCTGGGAAGCTGACTCAGTGGGTAAAGTCTGTTTCACAAGCCTGAGGCTATGAGCAAATGTGTGTGTGTGTATATATATATATATATATATATATATATATATATATATATATATATAAAGTAACATGCATTACTTTAATAGGGAAGTCATCGTATGACCAAAAATCCAGTTTCTTGATATTGTGCACTTTCATTTGATTAATTACCTGTAATTATGTAGCAATTAGGGTTTTTATAAAACTCTGAGTTTGGGCTTTTCACCCACGAGGGAGGCCAGTGTGGGCTAGCCATTGACCTCTACCATCTCATGTCCACACTGTGAGCATCACAGCAGGCATCCTACATGCAGGCCTGCCAATCTACATGCACTGACAGTGCTTGAGAGAAGCTATTTTTTTTTTCTGTAATAGGCCTGAATCACACTAGCAATAGGTATTCCACACACACTGAGTTAAAACCAGGTCTCTTTTTGTGTTCTGCAAATGCGTGCTCCAGGGCTTAATAACCACTTTATTATCAGTGCCATGAAGCACATTTATATTTGTTTCTATCTCATTTTGATTTTGAAGTTTGGCAGAGAAGGTAAAACTCTCTAAATCCCTAGTGATTAATTGCTATGCAAAATAAAATTGTGGATCTTACTATGATATATTTCAGACTAAGTGTGTTGAACTTAAGAAGGATATTTCACTGAAGTCTTCTTAATAAGAAAAAATATGTCAACGTTAACTAACCAGATCTAGGCTAAGGTTGAAATACCTGAATGATTACTTCTGAAATACTTCCACAAAAAAAAATGCTAGACCAATGCCTCTCTGGGTTTTTTTTACTAACATGTTCATTTCTTTGGCAGTTTCTCTTCACCCTAACTGCTACACTTTTATTGTATTCTATATCTGGTGAACTTTTATGAAAATAAGCAATTGTTATTAAAAATATGCTACTATGCTGTGAACACATAATATGTGTTCAAGATACTGAAAAATTATTTACCAGACATACCAGATAAAGTATGAATAGTTAAATATAGAGTTGGGTTTTATTTCTTTCAGGTGACTTTGGGGTTCCTAACCATTTGTAAAGGACTGTGAAAGTAGCAGCATGATTGCAAGCTCATGCCCAGAGTTACAGATAAAAAGCAAACAAACAAACAAATAAAAAATCAACTTACAACATGAAAAATTTACTTGTATAATTATGTATATTTGAATAAATAATATTATACTATTTTATCTTTTGTGACAACCAAATTCGTTTCTGGTTGGCAAAAGAAGTTATAAATATCTTGCAGCCTTTGCAACATTAAGAATAATAATTGAAGCTAAACCTTTCCAATTCAATAAGAATCTATGTATTATAAGCCTACTGAGGCAAGAGACTGCTTTTCTCAGTATAGTCTGTTCTTTAGAAATTATACATTTAGAACATAAAAAAATCAAGAATAATTAAGCTACAATCCACAGATTCTGAGAAACTAGGTAACAAAGAGGGTTCATGAGGGGATTTCCGGATCTCTCTGGAAAGGGGAAATAGAAGAGACTTTGAGAGTGGACTGAGGATGTGTGAGTGGGGATGGGAACATGAATGATCAGGTTGGGGGTGGGGCAGAGGGGGAGAGCACTCAAAGAGACTACTGGAAGGGGTGGGGGCATTTCGGGTTCAGGTAAAAACCTGGCTCAAGGGAATCTCCCAGCAATCTACAAGGATGATCCCAGCTAAGACTCCTAGCAATAGCAGGTAAGTAGCCTCAATTGGCCATCTCCTGTGATCAGATAGGTGCCTAGCCCAGTTGTCATCAGAGAAACTTCATCCAGCAACTGATAGAAACAGATGCAGAGACCCACAGCCAAACATTAGGTGGAATTCGGGGGATCCTGCAGAAGAGGGGGAGAAAGGATTGTAGGAACCAGAGGGGTCAAGGGTGTCACATGAAAAATCACAGAATCAACGAACCTGGGCTCATAGGAGCTCACAGAGACTGAACTGACAACCAGATAGTCTGCATGGGACTGACCTAGGCTCTCTGCATATATGTTAGAATTATGTTTTGTTTCATTTGTTTGCTTCTCTAAGCACTAGTACATGCGATTTTGAAGGAAGCTGACGAACTAATTCTAAATAGGAACAAAGCCTGCATTGCCCAGAAGAGAACTACAGCACATCCCACCATGGCATTCCTGGAAGAACGATGGTAGAACTTAATTATTGCTGTAGAAGAAGTAGAAATAAATCATAGTTCCCTACATTGTCATGAGAGTTTTATTGCTGTATTTGTTCTATTATCATAGATTATAAAGTTAAGGGCTGTTGTCATAGTGAGCATGCGTGGAAGCACTTATTCCTTCTTACTGGTGTTGACTCTGTGCCTGAGTCAAATAAATCCTCCCAAGGAACTTCAAAGTATTAGAAACTGAAGACTACAAAGGTCAAAGGAGAATGGACTAAAATTCTTCAAAACATGCTTGATTTTCAGCTCTGGAACAGTAAAAAGGGGTAACAAGAGAAGTTACTCTGGCCTACCTGTCGTCAGCCATCTCAAAGGCAGGGCAGGGGCAGATCTGAGTATCAGCTGTAATGGTACAGAGAACTAAGCATAGAGACAACAAAGGTAAGAATCAATGACTGTGAAGACAGACTGGAAGAAAACATCAAACTCAAACACAGACACAGACAGCCAATGTTTGTGACAAAATCTAAAATAGTATCACTTACATGTAACCAAATAGATCAAGAAAGGAAAGAGAAAAGGCAGAAAAATCCATTAAAGGGGTAATGACTGGATTTCCTAGAATTATTGCAGTAATCTAAATAAGATAAATAATAATAATAATATCTATAAAAACAGCCAACCATATCATACTTAAAAAGCTAAAAATTGAAGGTGGGTTAAAATGAGTCAGAAGGAAGAATTGTTGCCTAGAGATGAATAAATATGTGGCTGATAATCTGAGTGATGTTCCATTAGAAGCAATGAAGTCCAAAAACCCTAAAATAGAATTTTCAAACTAAAGATCTGAAACTAACAAAATTATTCATGAGAGATAAAAAGATGAATATAATTTCTGATGCATCAATGTGATATAGTCCATCTATATCAAAAAGCAGACACTACATTGAAGGAATTGCAGAGACAATTTGCACAATAAAGACTTGAATTTCCCAGGGTGAAGGTACAAATAGAAAGAGAGAAAGAAGGAGCACAGGACAAAGAGAGGAAAAGGCAGTGAAAAGTATAAGTAAATACTCACACTATATACTCACACTATACATACATATATATGTATATATTGTTTAGAATAAGATCTCATGATAAAAATAGAACAAAAGAATTCAAAGTCTTTGGAAAGAGTAGCAGCTGAAATAGATTAAATGAGCAGAAAGGAAGAACTTAGGATAAAAATAACAATAACATATTTATACACTGTGAGGTGGTTAAATTTTATTTCAGCATATGCTCTGCTATTAAAATATACAAATTATACCTGTAGTAATGTAAAATTGAGCACAAAAAGGAAAGGGCAAAAACCGAAGGGGAAATGTCCCTTGGAACAAGCCTTCTGCCCTCAGTCCAGCACTGCAGACCTGACAGACCCAATGCGCTGACGGATGTATTCAAAGAAAGACCTGCGTAGAGCCTGCTACGCAATCAGTTCTGAGGGTCCCCCCAGACATGCATGCATGGCTGATCTGGGGGACAGTCTTTTATCCAGGACTGAACAAAAGGAAAGCAGGTACTGTGAAACAGTTGGACATTATTTCATAAAAAGTCAAATTTCTTCTTTAACTTAAGAAAAAGACACCTGTCAAATAAATTGGGGTGGGAGTATGGTGGTGAGGTGATAATGAAATTTGGAGGGGAAAAAAAACCCACTGAGTAGACCCAGAATACTTGAAACCTGTTTTGTTGGAACAATTTAAAAATAACATCTTAAAAGTCAAATCAAATGTTAGATACAAGTGAAAACATGTCAAGGAAGTTTGCTTTCTACCTATCCTTTTAGATATGGAAGGAAGATTAAGATTTGGAAGTAAAGTGGTATTTGATCTCCCAGATCAGCACCCACAGTATGGCCCAAACCATGGATGCTCCTTTAATGGCTCTGGAGTTTAACATAATTTGACACAAGAATGAGCTCATAAGAACTTGAGCATCAGTGAAAACATTGGATAACTGACATCAGAAGGTTTACCTAGTATCATGTCCATGTTCTAATCTAACAGCAGCACTTACTGGATTATTTCCCTATGAACACTACGTACTTCAGTGTATAATGTCCAAATCATTCCAGATTACTGTATAGGTTAAAACGTCAAAAGATTTCCAATGGATCATTATGTAAACTGTGCAACAAAAAGCGAGTTCCAGGAAAGGCGCAAAGCTCCACAGAGAAACCCTGTCTTAAAAAACCAAAAAAAAAAAAAAAATGACAATGGATATCCAAAACACTGTAACATGCCTCAATTTAACACAACAGACATTCCAAAATTCACCTATGCAACAAAGATTGCAGAATTTAAAAAAAAAGGTAATGGCAAAATAACCAAGTAAAAGAAAAAAGATGAAATTCCAAAGTATTCTGTTCATTCAAAAGCAATAGAATAACAGAGGAATGGGTTAAGGTAGGGAAAATATAAAATTAGTTGCAGATACTAGATTGGAAACTACTCAGACTAGTAATTACATTAGATACAATAATCCCAGTTAATGGACCCAGATTACTAGAGTGGGTAAAAACCATAAAAGCAAGCATGTTCTGAGACTTAAAATGTATTAAATAAGTTAATGTTTCTTTCAAAAATATAGATGTAGGAAAAGTTACCTAGAAATTTCTAGGTAATGGTTAATGTAAGACAAAGTAGACTTCATAAAGAATTGTTAGAAACAAAAGAAATATTAAGGTATAAAAAGTCAATATTTTAAGAATAAGTGGGATTATAAATAGTTCATTATAAAAAAATTATAAATACAAGATTCAAAAGTGTACCTAAAAAGGAAAATGTGAACAAACTTATAAAATAATTGCAAATTTCAAAGTTTATTCTTCAGTAAAACAGGCAAGCATTAGTAAATCATAGATAGTATAACAGTATTATTAGTCAATATGAATTAATTTACTATTATATATACTTGCTATTGTATTCACAAGCCATAGATGAATTTTATGTGTCTATGTCCTTAGGTACCATTTTATCCAACTGAAGAAAATATATTTACTTGATTTAGGGAAAGATTATTGAAAAGTAAGTAAATCCTCCAGGAAAGATGGGCAATTAGTAGAAACCATTGTAGTAATTTAAAATAAATATGGAATTTAATGTGCTAAGACTTAAGATTCTAACCTGTGACAGTTTGAATGAGAAACGCCCTACATATGGTAAGATATGGGAGCTAAAATTTGAATATATAATACCTGGGGACACTGAGGACACAGGGTAGCATTGCTAGATGATGTATGTCACTGGGGGAGACTTGGAGACAATAGTCTCACTTTGATTTTACCCTCTGCTTGTGTTGTTGAAGATGGACGCTTTGGACCTCCTTGTACCTGCTGCCAAGCCTCCGGCTATCATGGACTCGCCCCCTTGCAACTGTAAGCCAAGTAAACTCTCTCTTCCTTATTACCTGTTTCAGAGGTGTTTTATCACAGCAACAGAAAACTAGCATACATAACCCCTTAACAAATACATTGCTTTTTAAAGATTACAGGATATAAAACTTTATTTACAGAACCAGAACTAACAAGTCATAAATTTCTGCTTAGAATAGAAATATAAAAGATCTATTGTAGATGTAACCAACCGTCTTATAAATAAGAAACACAGAACCAATGCAAAGAAGAAAGCCAAGAGGTCAGAGCTAAGAGCTAAAACCTTACCCTTCCTCCTGCAGTGATCCTACCTCTCCGAAGGAGCCGCTACTTCCTGTGTTAAAGTCTTTATATAGTCTCTGTTCTGCCTTCTCATTGGTTGTAAACCCAACCACAGGACTGTCTCATCACGGCCTGTCTGTATAGACCTCCAGGTGTTCTATGGTTGGTATTGAGATTAAAGGCATGTGTATCCAATGCTGGCTGTATCCCTGAACACACAGAGACTTACCTAACTCTGCCTACCAAGTGCTGTGATCACAAGCGTATACCACCACTGCCCTGCTTTCCTATGGCTTGCTAATAGTTCTGACTCCCAGGCAACTTTATTTATTAACATACAAATAACATTTAATTACAAAAGAAAATATCACCATAATCCATTATAAGCGGTAATTATAGAAACATTACAAAGAAAAATATGCCACAGTCACATTTAAAATTTGAAGTTTTCAGTCATAAAAATTGTAAGATAAATTCCAGTCCTAAATTATAGTGCGTGCTTTGATAAAACAGTTGTAGAAAATAAAATGAAGGAACAATAAAATGAATGAGCAGATAACAGTATCAAATTTTAATCTCAGCATCATAAGTTTGAGATTTATCAAAACTGTATGCATCCATAAAGAATTCTTTTCTGTGCTTTGAATATTTACCACATAAGTGTAGAACAATTTGCTTTCCATTCACTTCACTATGGATATTGGAACTGCCTTTTTAGTCTAGCCTACCTTGTAAGCTTTGGTGTACTTTGAAATTCTGCTCTTCATAGAGAACTTTGCTTACATTTCTTTTGGTAATATATTTAGAACAAGATAGTATGAACTTGAAATTATCAAGTACTTTCCAAGAGTTACATGCAAATAATGTTAGTTCTAACAGTGGATGAGAATTCTACTTACCCTGTACAGAATGGTCAGCCATTTAAGCTTGATGTTGGGATATGGGCATCTCAGATGACTTTTACATACATTTTACTTAATAGTTATGGTGTGAATTTTTATACTTGTCATTTTTATGAATTCTTTGCCTTTTCGACAACTTTCAATTGCATTATTATTTTTCTGCTTTCACTTTTGATGATTATTATCATGTTTCCTAGGCCTTTCCCCTCCACTGAATAGATAACTCAAAAACATTTCGTTCTTGGTCTTTTACTTCTGATTTTTTTTTTACCGTGTTAACAATGTATTTTGAAGAGATTTTTTACTTTTATAAATTCTTGTTCTTATATTAATTTTGTTATAGGAGAAGTTTAATTTTAGTGAATCTGAATTTTTATATAGAGAATTTTCTCAGTCATTTAGGTGTTCTTTACATTCTCCCAACAATAATTTATTTTTATATTTTACAGTTATTTTCTGAGGTTTATCCATGAATATTTTATTTTACTAGAATAATTTTCCTTTAGCCCATCCTCAGACAATTGGTTTCTAATGTCCCCCAAGCTCCAAAATCTATGGGTGCTCACATCTTGTATGCAAAGTGGCATGGCATTTTCATACAACCTGCACATATCTCCCCAAACAATTGAAATTGCACTGCTTATGGAATAATAATAAAAAGGGTGAGTCTATACATGTTCAGAATGAAAATAATTGTTTTTTGCACAAGTATTTTTGATCTGTGATTGGTTATAGCTGCAGATACAGAAATCTTGAGTACAGAAAGTTGACTATTACCTTAAATAACACTGAAATATTTTTCAATGTTATATCTAACCTGCATTTGTGGGACAAATCTTAAATAGTCATGATGAACTGATGTTTTTAAGTATGATTGGTTTTTATCTGAGGATTGTCATTCTGGAGTGCCCCTTTCTAGTGTTGCCCATTCATCTGACATACACTTTCTAGCCTCACAGAATGAGCCTGGCCGTCTTACTTTTCTTTTAAATTTTCTGGGATGGTTAGTGCAAGCTTGGTTGTGGGGTGCCAGTACTCTACTGTGATTCATCCCCTGAAAGACTCTACAGGATTTGGAAGATATTCCTACGCCCATCACATTCAAGCAGCAGTGAGATTACTCAATGCATTTGTGAGAGCACATGAAGCGGGGAGTCAAAAGAGCTAGAGAAAAGGGAAGGAAGTGAAAGGAAGGCATAGGGTGGATTTGACCAAAATGCATATATATATATAGTGATCAAACAACAAAAATTCTCTCTAAAAAAAGACCACATGTAACATGTTAATGCAAATTTTGGCAGGAAATCTCTGTATATTTTTTTTTATTCTTGAAGTTTTCTGCCATTGAATTTAGAGTCTTACCATGTTGATAAAAGATACTTTAAGATATATTAAATTTTCTAGTACATTTACTTTATATCATTTTATTCTATGATAGATACAATTTGTTAATAAATGTTCTTAAATGAACGTAAAACTTGGAGTGCATCAGCTATTCCTAGTACGAAATAATTTACCTCCAAGATAAATTTAACAGTTAAAATTAACAGGATAGTATAAAAATTAATATTCATTTTGTTATTTATCTTTACATTTAATATTATTCAAAACACAACATGAGAAACTACATTAATGTTTGGAAATTCTTCATTTTTAAAAATTGCCTAACATTTCTACAGAATTAAGTTATGTTTATTCTTTCAAGAATAAGTAAATATTATGCAATGAATCTTAATACTTTTCTTAGGCTCCATATTGACATGCAATTTGAATATTTAGTATAAGTATGCATTCTTACCCTCATAATTATTTGCACAGCTATAGATTTGAAATAAATTTTGCAGCAATTTTCAGGAAAAATTACTGCAAGTAACTGAAATTGCAGGATGCTATGATGCTACACAAATTTGACATTTTTTTCAATCTTGATTTATTTAAACTTTGAAATGAGTAAAGTAGAAAAAAATTAAATTATAATTAATTATCATGAGGCCAAAGGAGAAAGTTATGTCATATTCTTCAGAAAATTTGTACTGATATTATTTTTCTTCCAAAAATGCACTGTTAAGTAACCAAAACAAGCTACCATTTTGTCCCCCTCTGTTTTTTACTATAGTGAGGATTTCTAACACAATTTTAAACCAGGTTCATAATCACTAACATATTTTTACCACAAGTAACAAGTTTTATCTCAGTCCCCTCCAAGAAAAGAAGAGCAATGTAACTACCTTAGGATTTTTTTAATGTAACAAGACATCATTCAATAACTTTCCCACTCCTATTTCTGAAATTGTATTTCCGGTCATTTCTGGTAACTAAAAGTCTACTTTGACTTCCTGAAATAGTACTTCATTTAATTTTTAGTAAACTCAAATAGTTTGTATAACTATATTTAAGGCAGCATGGCTTTTGTGTTTCCTCCAAAATATTTTATCTTTGATCCTAGCATGCAGGTGACTTTTTCTGATATCTTTATATGTTGGTTAAGATGTGTCTATCAGTCCTGATGTTTTTGTAAAATTGAAACATTACTTTAAACATTACTTTCTTTTGGCTAATTTATTCTGGGTAATATTACTAGTACAGACAGGAAAAATAGATTCACATGAGTGTTTTTTTTTAATTTTAATGTTATTTCAATGTTTAGGTGGGTTATAGATTATTGATGATTTGATTTCCAACAGATATAAAAAGATAGGTCATATTTCTTCTCATAAAATTAAACTTAAATGAATGAGAAAATTTCTACTTAGAATTGATGTTGCCACCTATTTTAGAAAATCACCCAAACTCATTCAAATGAGAGATTACCAACAAAATTTTGTATCTGATTTATCCCCAGTGCTAAAAGATCAAAAAATGAATGAAGAGAAGTAATTTCTGATGGCAGATTAAAAATTCACTGTTAATTTGTTATAATGAGTGAAACAAATTTAAGTGTAAAATTAAAAATATTTTATATCCAGAAAAGAAAATGTATCCCTATTGTGTATTGTCCAATTTTCAACAGTGGGCATGATTTACTGATACATTATGGAAAGGTCAAAAAAGCCTTGTTTCCCTTGGAGACCATGAAAAAGAACAAGCAATATTCTCACCTTGGTGAACTAATTGAGTGATGTGACATCATTAATGCCAGTTTGCTCACTCTGTGTTTGTTGTTATAAAGTTATTTCACATGCTACAAAACTTATTTTCTCAGCTTCCTATGGTGACGCACAACCTTTAATCCCAGCACTTGAGAGGCAGAGGCAGGTGGATCCTTGGGAATTCAAGGCCAGTTCTGTCAATACAGTGAGGCCCTGCCTCAAATATAATAAATGAACAAATAAATACTTTCATGTTCATGTAACCCCAGTCTTTTAGTCAGAAGATAATTATCCACAAAATTCACACCCACACATTTTACCAGCACACAGCTGAGAATGGGGACCTGCAGATATCTTAGTCATTATCTTTTTCCAAACACTTCTCACTGAAACCATGCCAAGTACTGATGAGCAGATTTTGAAGTTATATATGGACAATCCCTGTGTAAATTGAGACACGGATGTGTCCCATGGATGATGCTCTTGGAAGCAAGAGGGGGCAACTGCTGAAGGACAAGAAGATTCAGAACAATCTGGTCTCCTGATGTTATTGTAGGAACCTTGTCAGATGTGATAACCTGTCTGGCTTTGGAGCATCGCTAATCCCTAGACTCAAGATTCAGTGTGTTGTATGTTGCTGGAGTAAATGGAAAGTTATACCACACAAAAAGACAGTGAGCACTGAATAGTGTAATTTTAAAATTAATAAATGGAAAACAATTGAGCTGGGGAGTTAGCTCATTTGGTAAAGTGCCTGTCACACAAATATAAAAACACGAGTTCAAATCTCCAGAGTACACATGAGTATCAGTACAGTAGTGCATGCTTTTAATCTAGTTTCCTGTGGTGAGAAAGGCAGAAGAAACAGAATTCCTGGAAGCTCTTATGCCAATTAGCCTTGCGTATGTAACACTGAACAACACAACTATCCTGTGTCAATCAAGGTGGAGGCAAAGACTATACATAGGCTGTCCTCTGAACTCCACATACCACATGACACACACACACACACACACACACACACACACACACACACACACACACACAAAAGCTAAAAGCCAGAAAAAGAATAGTAAAATATTTTATCAATTTTATTTTTTCAGAGAAACACACCATACATTTCAACAGTATGCATACATATTCATGCAGTATATATGATATATAAAAGCTTATGTTCACATATGATAAGTAGACATGAAAGAATAGATGTATATTCATGCATATATGCACACACGTGCATAACATACAAATCTGCTTTGTTATTAAGATAGCTAAACTAAAATTATATAAAGGATGCACTGTAAAACCTGCTCACTTAGTATTGGTTATAGGCACCAACTTAAGATCGCAAGATATTACTTAAAGTGACAAATTTAGGAGTAAAAATCTTACATATATTTATGATAACAATCATATATTTCTCAAAAAACATTATTTAATAAGGTAAGATAACGAAGGTAGGGAAGGGAAAATCAGTTTTGGTCATAAAACAGTTTCTTAAAGAGACACTAAAACTATTAATGAGTAAGACATAGCTATACGGGAGAAAATTCTCAGAATAATTTAATAATAACAAAAGAGGAATCTAAGGAATGCTGAGAGCAGAATGTGGTGATATATTGTGTACCTGGGGATCAGAGGACAGAGCCACTCACTAAATTGGACATAGAGGTCAGGCAGCAGTGGCACACACCTTTAATCCTATCACTCGGGAGGCAGAGATCAGGCTGCATCTCTGTGAGTTCAAGGCCACACTGGGCTACATGACAGAAACAGAACCAGATAATGGTGGCACACGCCTTTAATACTATGAAGTAATATGGCAGGACACAGAAAGGTATATAAGGCATGAGAAAACAGGAATTTGCTCTCTTGAGGCTGAGGATTTCGTAGAGGTGAGAACTAGTGGCTGGTTGCTCTGCTTCTCTGATCTTTCAGCTTTCATCCCAATATCTGGCTCTGAGATTTTTTTTTTTATTATAAGACCTTTTAAGATTCATGTTTCACAGGAGAAACAGTCTTTCCCATGGAAGAGCATACAAGTTGGTTATCCAATACCAAATGGTCAGTCATGAAAACTTACATACAAGGAATATTATACACACTATAGTCAGAAAGTTTCTCTAGTCCCGCCCAGTCCCACAGCCACTCAGACCCAAGTAAACACACAGAGTCTTATATTACTTACAAACTGTATGGCCTGATGGCTCAGGCTTCTTGCTAGCAAGCTCTTATATTTTAAATTAACCCACTTCTATTAATCTATGTTTTGCCATGTGTCCGTGGCTTACCGGTACTTTCACATCTTGCTGGCATCTCTCTCCCCTCTGCCTTTCTTCTTCCTGTCTCTCTCTTGGATTTCCTGCGTGGCTATAATCTGACTCACCATAGGCCAGAGCAGCTTCTTTATTAACCAATCATAGCAAAACATATTCACAGCGTACAGAAAGACATCCCACTGCAATACACTGAGCAGGTTTTGTAAGGAATATGTGTATGTGTGTGTATATGTGTGTGTGTGTGTGTGTGTACTTATATGCATGTAATAATTAATAAAAAAAGAGGCCATGGATTTGAAAGAAAGCAAAGAAGGATATATATGATGGTTTGGAGGGAGGAAAGGGAAGAGAGATATGATATAATTATAATTTCAAAAAATAAGAGATGTAATTAAAAAAGAACACATAAACCAAATATTGAAAAAAAAGCATACAAATACATGCATTCATGCATGAAAACATATATTACATATATTTTGCATATGGTGAATATATTAGATATATATGTAGATTTATATTTATATATCTATATATAATAAAACATATGTAAATATGTATAATATTATTAATAGTTTTCTTCTTATGTTTTTAAAAGATTTTATCTCAGATCATTTGGCTTGGCAGATGATAATTACAGATGGAGAAATTGTTTATGTGATATGAAGCACTCACACAGTTTTTCTACTTAAAACATTGACTTCACATTTTCCTTCAGCATCTTAAAATGAGAAATGTCTTTTTTTCTGGAAAGGTATCCAGGTTTATATGGATCTTATTTTTTTGATCAATAATCTCATCCTTTTATGTTGCTGACTCTAAATATGGATTTTGGTAACATCTTGAAAACTTCTACTCAGTATAGTTTTTGAAAATTGGTGTTATTCTCTTACTAATTGCTGTTCAGAAAAGGATATTAGGTGAAAACTTTTTATTTCATCTTCAGAACTCTGTGATACTCAATGCTTGGAGTTTTGTTTAAAAACATAAAATTAAGATTATTATTATATCCTTAACATTGCTGGATCTGTTGTGCTTGTGGTGTTCAGTTTCTCAAATGACAGACACTGTCAAGTCTGCCAGACCCAACATTGTCAGACTTCATCTTATTACAAACACTTCTCCAATAACAAATACTTGCCTCACCTCAGCCATTTTATTTTAGACGCTCACATTTTTTAACCATGGTTTCCATCTTCCCTTCACTGCCAACTCCTTTGCACAACATTGGGGGCTTCAGGACCTAGGCTTGCCAGATGCATCCCTTAAACCTCTGCTTTCATTCTCTCTCTTTTCAACTTGGTAAATGTCAATTGTTTTTTTTTCATGTAAATGTCAATGGTTTTTTCATGCTACCCATGTAAATTCAGATTCCTTGGAGAATGACCTATTGCTGCAGAAACTCCAACTCTCATCACCGATTAACGTGTCGCGTGATACAATTCAGTTGATTTACTTCTTGTTTCCCCAACGAAAGACCATGTTGTATGCCTGGAGAGCAAAGGAGTACGGGGTTCCCTCTGCAGCTACAGTTTCAGGCTATAGATGCGCTCGCCCGTTTCTTCTATCTCAAGTCATTGTGTTGCCTGTGTCTTAGCTTCTCTCCCACTTCTGTAATAAAACATCTTGACAAAAGTAACTTAGGGAAGAAAGGGTTTATTTTAAGTCACTGTTCAAGGTCAAATCCCTTATGCTGAGGAAGTCCAGGCAGTAGCGGCAGCTTGAAGCAGCTGGTCACAACGTGTCTACAGTCATGAAGCTGAGATGGATGAACGCTGCTCCCTTCCCTTTCCCGTTTATACAGTTCAGGATTTCAGCCTGGTGCCAACTCAGTGTGTATGTGTGCGGGGTGGGGCGGGGCGGGGCTTCTTCCCAATCCAATTAACATTTCATATTTATTTTCTTTTAAAATTATATGTATATTTGTATGTCTTTGCGGGGATCTGTGTACATGAATATGGTTTCCAGGAGAAGGAGGAGGACAGAAGAGGGTGTCTGATGCTGTGGAGCTGGGAGTACAAGCAATTGTGAGCTGGCTGTAGCGGTAAGTGTTAGGGACCCAACTCCAGTTCTCTGCGAGAACAGAGCATGCTCTTAACCCCTGAGCCATCTCTGCAGTACTTCCCACCTCAGTTAACATAAAATAACCCCCACATGTAACCCTGAGGCCCTTCTCTGTCAAGTTGCCATTTAACACTCTTGACACTAACCATCACGCCATATAAATGGTAATGCTGGGATCTTGAAGTTGATATGAGGAATTATGGAACAATAAAAAACAAAACAATTTCTAGAATGCCCAGTACAGAGTAAGCATTTACTCAGTGTTAATTTGCCTAAAACACTTTTTGTTTTTTTCTACATTTTATGATTTTTTTTTTACAGAGTTACCCTCTGAAGAAACTCTTTAGTCAATTATATTTGAGGTGATGAAATGCTGACAATAAAATATAGATTATTGATTTGAATGTGATAGTGAAAAATTTCAAAAGAAATATTTATTTAAGCAAAATGTCTCTGTTACTTAAAAGGAGGGAAGGGAGTTGTTCGCTTGGTTTGGGAGTTTTAGAAATTTGTGCAATATATGACTTTATGAATGCCAATGTTTGTTTAATAGCTTATGTGTTTTATGAAAACTCACTTGCGTTTTGTAAGTTTAATATGTGAATAACATATAAACTTGCAAGTTTTCAAACAATAAAATATATAACATTAATTTTTTTTAACATATTTGATTCTTTCTTTATATAATCTATCCATTAAACACTGCACTTTCAAGAAAGTTAAAGTGCATGTATGATTAAAAAGTTTTTGGTTTGCCAGTAACAGTTTTACCATCTAAGGTGAGAATCCCTGCCTTGCTCAGGGTTGCTGAATTCACATATCAAATTCATGATGGAGTCCTAGGCTTGTGGACATCACACATTTCACTAACTGCCCTGCTCAGACATGTACATTGCAAAGTGGTTCAAGAACTTCAAAGAAAGATTTGGGATTCCCTGTTATTCCATGTCCTAAGTTTCGTATTGTACTCTGTATTTTGACTACTTTTATGTTTTTCAAAATATTATCAGATTGATTCATTTCAGAATATCAGACTAAAAATTCTGTTATTTTAGAATTTGAATAAAAATATTCAGCTGATCTACCACATTTCAAACAGTTTTCAATGATTTCTGAATTTTTTTGAATTCATAATTCATGATGATTTCATGATTTTTGAATTATGAGGATATTTGCCTAGACTTGTTCATAAAGCAAGGCTGTGTTGCTTTTGCTCTGTTTTCTGGGTCCTCCGGCTACAAGTAAGTCACAGTCATATTTGTTTACATGAGTACGGTTTTTATAACACTCTGATATTGTTTGAAATTACAATGGTACTTCTATTATGCTAACCCTAATTCATGTTTTATTGTGTTTTCAAAGAGCACACACCCTTAATGTGTCATGTTAAATCTGTGAATTTCACCACAAAGCCCCATTTCCTATGATATGCTACAGAGCGTTGTACCATCTGTATCAAGATTTCCAGTGAAGAAAGGTGTTGTTTTGATCCTTTGAGAATAATTATCATCTGCTCAATTGTGCTTCCTTAATATGGATATCTTCATTTCATTGCAGAGGAGCAGCTGTTTGTGTTTTATTCCGTATCACAGTGGGAACAGCCGGCTGGTGAGCAGTCTTATGCCTACAGAGAACACATCACACAGTGCTGAAGTTCGTGGCCATTGCCGGCTTCCACTCAGAGCGCTGTGATTGAATTTGATTGCTCCTCTTGACATCATTAAAGCCCAAGTATTATTTTGAGGCTATTAGCAAAGCACTGTAACTATTGAGTAACTATGATTTATTCATTTGAAAATGCATTTCCTAAAGCAGCAATAGAGAGATTAAAGACTCCTCTGATTAATTCTCATACCATTCTTTGTAAGCCTAGACCGATGGTGAGGCAGAGAAACTCATTTCACATGTGAGTAACTTGACGTGGTGGGAAGTTTGATGTTAAAGCCAACCAGCGTGTGGGCAATAAGAGCAGGAGCAGTGGTAATGCTTTCCAATTCACAGAAGTGCCCTTTCTCCTAGAACACATGATCTTCTTTCTAAGAACACAAAATAATTTTGCAAGCTTAAATGTGTGATCATTTGTATTCTATAAAGGAGTAAGGGATTTACCTGATAATCAAAACAGAATTTGCAATCAAAGCATCTTTGTACAAAATAATTTGATATTAGCTGATAGAGTTGGACCAGTACTAAGGTCCAGAAGTTATAATTTCAAACTTGTAAATAGTGTATTGACTGTGTGAGTAGAAAAGCATTCTTAAGGTGTCCCACCATAGGTAATGGGCTCCAAAAAGCCAGCTCATGCACCAGGGATGGATCCTGATCCCACTATCCAGGGGGCCCCTTAAGCAAATCAAGCTCTACAACTGTCTTGCTTATGCAGAGGGCCTAGTCCAGTCCCATGGAGGCTCCACAGCTGTGGGTTTAAAGTTCATGAGTTCACACTAGCTTGATTTGGTTGTTTCTATAGGTTTCCCCATCATGATCTTGATGCTCCTTGCCCATAGAATCCCTCTTCCCTCTCTTCTACTGGACTCCTGGAGCTCAACCTGGTGCTTGGTTGTGGGTCTCTGCATCTGCTTCCATCAGTTACTGGATGAAGGCTCTATGATGACAGGTTATTCATCAATCGGATTACCAGCTCAGGCACCCTCTCCACTTTGCATGATGCAGGGGGAGGGGCTTGGACCTGCCTCAACTGAAGTACCAGGCTTTGCTGACTCCCCATGGGAGGCCTTACCTTCTCAGAGGAGGGAATGGGAGATGGGTTGGCGGAAAGCTGGGGGTGGGGCAGGAAGAGGGAAGAGAGGGGGATCTGTGATTGGTATGTAAAATGAAAAAAAAAATTCTTAAGAAAAAAAGAAAAGCATTTGAACACAAATAGAGACTGATAACGTGAGTAAAAGCATTCATCTGTGATTGTGTTCTTGTGCATTAACATTGTAGAAATTCAAACTCCTTTTTGTTTGTTTGTTTGTATGTGAATGGATGTGTGTGTGTGTGTGTGTGTGTGTGTGTGTGTGTGTGTGTGTGTGT
>CABHPR010134452.1:47285-57697 GCA_902168415.1 Peromyscus melanophrys | reverse complement strand
ACACACACACACACACACACACACACACACACACACACACACACACAATAAATCTAACAAAAATGTCAAAGCCATTTTAATTCATCCACTATTGATGATCAAATAAATAATTTGTAACAAATACACATTAAAATTAATCTCTCTGAATTATCAGACTTTAGATATCTTTGTGGTATTTTTATTCTTATTTTTCTATAGTTATCCAATCCTTTCATGATTCCAGTTAATTTATGAACTGCTACTTGTAATAACAGCAGTGTCTATTTCTGGAGGAGAATGTCTTCTTGCCTATTCTGGTTTATCTGTGAATTCCTTCGGCCAATGCGAGATCTATTAACAGAAATGGTGGAAGCTCATTTCTTTGGTAAAACAGCAGTGTGTAACCCACCCTCCTGATTTTTTTCCTTTATGAGATCATGCCTCGATGGCTAATACTCATTACTTGAACTCCTAAAGACATATATACAGTTATGGAGCCAAATAATACCCCACCGATTTTTTTAATATAAACCTTTCTGATTCATTGTAAGTCATGTTGATAAAGTGATGCTTGATTGGTTGGTTTGACGTCTTATAACACAATCTGCAATGGACTACTAGAACAGTGTTATTCAGAGCTTACTGCTCCTCCGCACTTTATCAATTGACATACATGGCTGTAAAGACACCTACTTCATATTATAAGATGTCTCCATTCATTAAAGGTTAGAAAGCTATTTATTAACCTGCTTTGTCCCACAAGATGCTAAATTTAATTTGATATGCATATACCATCTGGATTTTTCCCCTGGCATATAGTACCTGCTTCTAAGTTTCTTGTTTCTTTCTACTCATTCCTCCAGGATTGCCAAAACACTGGGTAGTCAGCAGAGCCCAGCACACTGAGCCAAGCAGGTCCAAGCCCCTTCCCACTGCACCAAGGCTGTGCAAGGTGTCACACCACAGGCTGGGGGGTGGGAGGAGGGAGGAGGGGGAATCTGTGGATAGTATGTGGAGTGAGTAGAAAATTTCTTAATAAAGAAAAATGAAAAAAATAAAAAATAAAAAAATAAAATGCCAAACAACAACAACAACAAAAACCACTGAGTATATGAGAATCAGTAATAAGTTCCACCCTGATTTAAAGATGAAGGGAGGGATCATTATGAAAATCCAGTCCTGTACTAAAGAGGGTTGAGGCTGGACCTGGTGGCACGTACTTGTAACCCTAGAATTTGGGAAATACAGGCAGGAGAATAGGGAATTGAAGGTTATATCCAGATACTCAGTGAGTTCATGATCAGCCAGAGACACAGGGAATACTGAGTCAAAAACAGAAAACCAAAGCCAAATCAGTGAAATAAAGTGAAAAATCAAGAGCTGAGGGTGTAGGATGAGGTTACTATGAAAATAATGACAGATGCCTTAAACAGTGAGACTGAACACTCAGTTGATTTCTCTTGTCTTCTCACATGTGAGAAGTGTTTGTTCTCCAGAGGGAGAAAAATAGTTTGGAATTGAAGAGCAAGTGACAGCATATTTTCTTGAATTCACAAAGAGCTTATTCTCAAGAAATGATTATTAATGATGGATTTTCAGAGTGTTTTTTAAAGACAATTACTGAATAGTATGTCCTACATATGATTATAAACTACTCTGAATTTAGAAGCTCAAGAGTTTAACTATCAGGAAAGCAATGTTTACCACACTTTACTATGTATTTCTTCAAATGTTTTGAGGAATCAGCTTCTCAGACAAGGAGAGACATCTTTTTTTTTTTTTTTTTTTTTTGGTTTTTCGAGACAGGGTTTCTCTGTGTAGCTTTGCACCTTTCCTGGAACTCGCTTGGGAGACCAGGCTGGCCTCGAACTCACAAAGATCCGCCTGGCTCTGCCTCCCGAGTGCTGGGATTAAAGGCATGCGCCACCAACGCCCGGCTAGACAAGGAGAGACATCTTACAACAAGTAGATTAAGCACATGTTACATGGTTCCTGAAAAGAACACATGTGTATAGTTTACCACGCCAATCACCCACTCCTAGCTTTATTTTATTGATTTGAAACAGAAACAATCCATAATGCAAATTAGCCTCAAATCTGTTACATGTTCAACATGAAGTAAACTGAGACTCTGAAAGGGAACATATTAAGGTATTTTTATTTTATAAGCTTGGGAAAGAATGATTTAAATTCTATTTCAGAATCCTAAGGGCTCCAAATAATTATGGGAAAATATGTGAAGATAATATAATAGTTATCTGGTTCAGAATTGCTACAAATTCCTATGTGGACTTTAGGGCATTTACAGATCTCAGCAATATGGGCTTGTACTATTCAAAAGTTTATTGATAATATGTTGGGTAGCAACCCTCTCATCTTGTTAATTTTGTGGATCTATTGTGGTTAAATCACATTATTTAATCCATGGTACATGAGAAAAATATGTAATTTGAGAAGCAAATAGACATAAGACTCTTCAAGCTCTACTGAGCAAAAGCAGTGAGGGGAGAGCAGTATGAACTTTATAAACATCACTGTTTTTACCTAAATAACAAAGGAATAAAGAAATAGAATTTATTTAGTTATAAAGAATTAGCCTTACTGCAAAGCCAACCATTCAGGAAAACCTTCATAAATAATGTTTTATTCTCTTGATTATCAAATAAATGAAGGGTTGAAGAGGCTCTGTTCCACATAATTTTTGAGCGGAAGCAGTAGGAATATGTTCTGGAAATTACATTCTTAGATGAGAACTGGCTTTGCTTGACATTTATGGGAAGAATCACTTTTGTGGTCCCAGCTGAATGAAAACTCAGAAACAGTTTTGTTGCACACACAGAAATAAGTCTAAAAGTTTGATGCTGTGAAATTGACGCACGTGTGTGTGTGTGTGTGTGTGTGTGTGTGTGTGTGTGTGAGAGAGAGAGAGAGAGAGAGAGAGAGAGAGAGAGAGAGAGAGAGAGATGGAACTTGTGTGGAGGTCACAGGTCAACCTCAGGTGTCAGTCCCTGACTTCCACTTTGTTGAGACAGAGTCTATTTTTTTTTTTTTTGTCACGTAGGTCAGGTTAACATTACATGGGTTGGGGGCTTCTGAATTTGTGAAGAAATAGGGAGGAATGAGGAATGGGGGAGCACAGGAGGACTTTGAGAGAGAACAAGAAGGTATGGAAATACGGAAATGGTGTAAATACAGTACTCTGTGTGAAATAGTAATATATATATATATATATATATATATATATATATAAAATAAAATAATCAGTTCCAAGAAAAACATGTCTTCCAACCTAACACAAGTGACAGATCTATAACAAATAATACATTTGCATGCTTTAAAATATAATGTCAGCGATTTTACATAATTTTAAAGTTCACTTTTCACAATTCACAAATGAGCACATACTCCCTATAACACACAAACTTCTTAAGATGTACAAACTGTTTCAGAAAAGGTAAAAACTGAGACTACTCTACCATTCTTTTTATGAAATCTATATAGTTGTTTTAGCAAAGTCAGACAAGGACGAAGTAATCATTCTCGTGCATTGATGTCAGACCTGAGTTTGTTCAGAAAGCATTTCAGGCCATTTCTTGAATATCAGCACTCTTTAGGCAGAGGCAAGCCTGGTAGATCTCTGCAAGTTCCAGGCCAGTCAGAGCTACTAGAGAGACCTTCTCCCATATATACGTGTGTGTGTGTGTGTGTGGGGAGTGTATACAAAATTTCAGTTTGGGGAAAATCCACTAATTCAACTCTTAGATTTCTAAGTTTATTTATCTAATCATCAAATAGAGTAATATGTAAAATTAAGAATTGAGGGCCAGCCCTTTACTAGTCATCACAGCAAATTATAAAGGCAAGATCTGACAGCAGAATAACGTATGTCTAAAGACAGATGTGTGTGTAGGAATTCCACAGTGAGAAGTATATCAATGAGCAACACTAAAACCAAGTTATATCAACTCGTTTTAAAAGAACATTAGTAAGCAGAGAACAAAATGGCTGTCAGGTTATTTTTAGGACCCAGCTGTGAAATCTGGATTGTAGGTCCATTTTATTTTATTTTATTCTATTTCTTACTATCTGATAAGGACATTTCCTTCCTTATGCTTAAAATCATTCCCAGGATGAGACCTCATATTTAAGTCTTCATAAATTTTCTCGGGTACAATCTTAGATGTTTTCAACAAATATGCCTTTGCAGAAGAGTAATAATAGCTTAAAATATCTCTGTATGGGACTTAAATAGTTACCTGAGAAAATAGGTACCAAGACAGTGGAGTGATCATAGAGCTCGGTGAGAATCTAGGGAACACCGTGCTTCAGGCTCTTTCTTTGTTTAGTCCTTTTACACATTACTGGAAGATCTTCTTAGAGACTGTTGTGATTTGAGAAATCAGATGTTATCACATAAGGTGAAGGATTTTTATAACTATATTCAACTTTTAGTTCCATGCATTGATTTTGATGAAAGAATGTAACATGCAAATCTCAGTAAGCATTACAAATTGCTGTTCTATGTATGCCTAAACATAAGCTGGAAGATTTAAGTAACCCAATATATTTAAATTTAAGCAAATTTAAATTCACTGGTGATTCCATGTTGATTATCTGCCTGCGGCTTTATTTCATTTTTCAATAAAGAATGGAGAAGAAATACCTCACAGTTCTGTTTAGTTATTTGGGTTTTATGGTTTTGGTGTTTTGCAAGACTAAGGAAAACATTGCTTAAAAGTAAAAGTTTTCTCTCCAATATAACTAGTTACCACTCCTAGTAGGCGAGGAATACATTGAAATAAACAGCAATGAAAACAATATAAAAACTTTAATGTATCTCTTAAATTTATTCTAGAATACATCACCAGTTCACAGCTGTATAAGTACTGCGTGATGTATGACATTATTATTGCTGTAGCTCTGGTCCAGACCATTGGTCATGGACACCAGAGATAAATATTTCTCACTTTAGACCTCCACTTAATATAAAGGGTTTTTCAGACTGTTGGTGGAGATGTGTATGGATCTGCATGTTCTTTCACATGGATGCTTCTTTTCAGTAATATCCAGACAATCACTATTGCTGAACTTATTATTAAATAATGTACTCTGCATTCATTCACACAATGCTGAGTGAGAAGAGTCTCATTCCCTATAATCATGCAGAATGAATGTTTCCATTTGCTTAACAGCATGATATAGGATTCTAGCTACCATTATTCCCTTCAGAGACAAGGTAAATGTGGGTTCAGACAAGTTCACTTTTCCTTAAAACAAAGCTAAATTGTGCTTTAAGAGACTAATTTTAAAAAAAGGACTAAAATTTATAGTTCAAAATAAATGCCACCTGCTGATAAGGGTTATTTGTCATTCTCAGCTTTAATTAATGATGCCAATAAGATTCACCAGATCTTTGAGTGCATTATAATTAGTATCACACATGATACAAGTTGAACCATGTTTGTACTAGTCAAGTAAAAGGGTTACACTTCAGTGTGACACCATTTAACTATGCTGTTACCACTGTATTTGCTATCTGATAAAGAATGTGGCAGCAATGAATAGAATTTGCCATGATGACGTTTTTATTGAAATATGCTTTCTTCACATCACATCACCAATGTGACTTAATAGTAACCAAAACCAGATAATTTAAGCAATGCTAATAATATGCTTGTTACTAAGATGTTTGCTAATATATTTCTTAGAAGAAAGATATATTAAGCATATGTAGCCAAAAATAATATGAGCACCCTCTCTAATAGCATACTGTTTGTGCATGTAAAGAATAATGTTTAAATTCAATACATAAGTATAGAAAGAATTAATTTTGGAAAAAAATCCATTACTCATTTTATGAATAATTACTGAAGAAAAGAAGTATGATTTTTTGATCTTAGGATGACATTCATTATACTACCATGTCTATCTTTTCATAAAATGCTACTTATTAATTTAGGAGGCTAAATATTTTATGGTCTCTTTAATATTAATAAGGTGTTTTACTGCAGTATAATTGTTAAAAATTATTTGCTTACCATATAAAGACTATGAAGGCATTTAAAAAAAAATTTTTAAAGAAAGAGCAAAATCAAAATAATTGAAGCTAACTAGCAAGGAGAACCTTAAGAGAGACGCATGGATTGCCCTAGGAAGGGGAAATAGAAGTGATCTCCATGAGCAAACTGGAGCTGAGGGGGGGCAATGGAGAATAGGGGGTGGGGATTAAGAACATAAGGGAACGGGATGGACAAGCTGGAACAGGGACAGAGTGGGAGAGCAAGGAAAGAGATACTAAGACAGAGAGAGGCATCATGGGAATAGAGAGAAAAAGGGTGCTATGGAATTTCCCAGGAATCCACAAGGATGACCCCAGCTTAGACTCCTAGTAATAGTGGAGAAGGTGCCTGAATTGGTCTACTACTGTAACCAGATTGGTGAATACCCAACTGTAATTATAGAACCTTCATCCAGTAACTGATGGAAGCAGTTGCAGAGATTCACAGCCAAGCACCAGGCTGAGCTCCTGTCCAGTCAAAGAGAGAGAAGAGGGATTCTATGAGCAAGGGGCATCAAGATCATGGTGGGGAAACCTACAGAACTAGTGGAAACTCATGAACTGTGGTCCAATAGCTGTGGAGCCTCCATGGGACTAGACTAGGCTCTCTGCTTAGGCAAGACAGTTGTTTAGCTTGACCTATTTAAGGGGCCCTCTGGCAGTGGGATCAGGATCCATGGTTGGTGCATGAGTAGGCGTTTTGGAGCCCAGTGCCTATGGTGGGGCACCTTACATAGCTTTGGTGCAGGGGGAGGGGCTTGGACCTGCCTAAATTGAATGTACTAGGCTCTGTGGACTCCCTATGGGAGTCCTTGCCTTGGAGGAGGTGGGAATGAGAGGTGGGTTGGAGGGGAAGGCTGAGGGGCAGAAGGAAGGAGGGGGGTCTGTGGTTGGTGTGTAAAATGAATAGAAGATTTCTTAATAATAAAAAAGAAAGAACAAAATCAAAATATTTATAATGCAATCTCAGTTTGAAGACATGATTCTTTCAAACTATTTTACATGAAGATATTTAACAGAAATTAGAATGTTGAAAATTCTATTTGAAAACTGGTGATTCAAATAAAATCTGGTCATGTCAATTATTTGAAAATACATTGGAGAAAATATTGAAGACATAGAGAAAATTTCTAGATCATGTGTTTTTGTGCCAAAAGGTAAGAGAACCTTCTCCAAGCCCAAATGATCCCTTACTTTTTACACTGGGTACAATATTCTTACTTTGTCACATAAATAAGTATTTTTTGTGTGTTTATAATAAAATTCCACATTATGGAGTAAAGTAAGAAGACTCTTTATTAGAATGATCAGGCTAGTCTCTATATTTCTTTGTCACTATTGCCATGAAGCAGAGTAGCCACCAGCCCACCTCTTTCACTAGTGTATATAATAACAGAACAAGACATTGCACTGTCATAAATGTAGACAATGGCAAATGTGTATTGAATGACGGGGCTAATGGTCTATGGTTGCCCATGGTTAAAAGGGAATCTATCATTTGTTGTGGGTCTCAATGATCTTTAAAGTTACCCCTCTTTTGTGATTTTTAGAGATCCTGTTCAAGAAGTTGTTGTTTTCTATTTTAAGGTTATGAAATTTACTCACAACTCCAAGCATCCAAAAACACACAAATTTCTTATTAGCCTCTATCTCTTTAATTGTTTGTCTTGAATATCTGTTCTAGCTATGACTTCCCCAAATGCATAGTCACATGACAGAAGACAGAGAGCAGGAGTTTAGAAATACAGCAAGGAAGCAAAGAAGAGTGATTACCAGTTCCTGTCCTTGCTGGATATTTTTTTCTCAAATGTTTCATGCAGTTCTTTGTGCCTCGGAATTGTTAAAGGAAGACAGGATGCCTTCTTTAAAAAATATTTTCATTTTTTTCTCAGATTTTATGCTATATTATCAGGATTAGACAGTATTGATGAGACAGTTTTATAGGTCATTATCTCTCTCTGAATGAGCAATCCCATGGAGAAATGAACATGAGTCTTCTAATTTTATGAGTAATGTTTGAATGAGAAACATAGTGTTTATAATATAATGAGCTGAAAAAGAATACAGATTTGTAGTTAGATAATATTCAGTTTAAGACATGAATATTGTGTGATTAATTCAATCCTTTTGCTTCTTTGAGCCTTACTTGTAAATGAAACCAATGGGCTTGCATAGTCCATATGTAATATTTGTCTGAAAATATGAGCATAGCACTTGCTTTATAATAAACATGTGACAAAATTTTACTGTTACTAGCAAATTATTATCAATTTCAGGGATTAAAAATTCCATGAATAAAAGGCATGATATAAGAATATGACAAATTGTACATAAAGGGTGCCTGTTACTTACTGTCTGTAGGTGAATTCTGTGGGTTTTTTTTCCACCCATTATATGAAGAACAATATGACTTAAGTGTGATACATTAGGAAGAGGCAAACTTTAGTTCCCTGTAGAAAAGGGACCTGCCAGCCTCACTTTACTGCAGGCACAGTGCTGCTCCAGAACCCTTCACCAAATGCTGCAGATGCATATGTATGGGAGATATCGTTTTGTCCTCTCCTTCACTGGAAGTTAAAGGATAACTGATTATGAATGATTCTCACACTGTGTTGAAGAGGATTATATCCTGGAGGCCTCCCATTTTTGCTTCATGATTAATCGGCATCAGATCTAAGAAATCAAGCCTTGGCACGAGATCATCTAGAACAAGAATGGAAATCAGAGATAAGCAGAGAGTTTATGAAGTCTAAGTGTTTTAGCCAATTCGTGTCCTAAAGGACTTTCAATCAAAGCAGAGACGCCCCAGAGAGTCAGAGTGAAAAACGATTATTCAAATCACCCGCGATTTTAGATGACAAACAGAACATCTCTTCAGAACTCAAGCTTCACAGGAGGTCGCATTAATCTTGAATTCTCTTACTTCAGTCTCCTGCCCTCCCTCCTCACCTGTGCTGAATAAGGTCTCCAGGCTCCAGCGAAGTACACAAATCACTTTCCTGCCGTGTCTATCACGCTGCGAGGTCAGAACGGTTTTTTATACAGAGTACATGACCAGGGTTCACCATCTCTGCCCTGCTGGCCCTGCTGGAACAAGCTCACATCTCCATGGCCCTACTCAGCTCCACAAAGTAAAACTGTAGTTTCTTGGGTTTGTCAGCAGCAGGGTGCTTCCCATGATTTAAACAAACAAACAAACAAACAAACAAACAAAACCTTTAAAAATTGTTTTGCTAATGTTTCAACATTTTCACAAAAAGATATTTTAATTTTTTTCTCCAGAATTTCATTCCATTCATGTAAGGATTATAACGAAGTGAAAGTGAAGCAAATGGAACGGTTAACTGCAGAGACTTGCAGTTCCTTTTAGGATTATCAAGTGATCAACTGTGAATTGATGTTATTATGCTTGGAAATTTTTCTCACACTTTCTTGAGCTGCAATACCTCTCCCAGAAGACTTTCTGAAGTCCATATAAACAGACCTCCATCATGTCATCACATTGATTTTCAGACACCCAATCCCTGATAGACAGTTGCCAAGGGCAGGTCTATGTCTGATCTGGTCCTTGCCTTCAAAGAAAGAGAATCCTGTGTCATCGGGTTTCCAAATACATATACATATGCCTAAAATCCTATTATTTTAAAGTCAGTTAGTTTTAAATAAGATTTATATTAGCCTCAAAATTGAACTACTTAGTTCATGTTATTCTATCAATATCATTCTAAGATACTTGTATTTAGAGACCACAATAAAACAGTACATATCAAAATCACAAGATCTCTGAATGATTCTAAAAGGTCTCTGAATGATAGCACATACGTCAGTCATCTGAACTTGAAATAAAGTTTCTAATGTAGCTTCAGAGAAATAATAGATGGGTCACATCTGTTATCTATCATTTAGAAAACTATATTCAGAATGAGAGACTTCTGTATAGGTTTCCCCACACCCATCAAATAGATTTAGTTTTCTGAAATTCACCTTAGATGGACATATTTTTTTTTCAGAGTTTATGTGAATTGGAAATGACCCTAGGAATAAAGTCATTTTGGAACTAAGCAAGAAGACATTACAAGGGACCGGACTGGTTTTGGAGGCTGTGACTATGAAGCACAATGAGAATTGCTATGCTGCATGAAGCTATTATCAGTATCCACCTGACCTAGAGTAGTTACATGCTAGAAAACAAGTGAGTAATATGCCTTTCAGCAAAATTTATGAATACAATAGTCTGCTGTAGATATTTATTTAGTGTTCTAGAAATAATAACATCATATGTCTGCTCTCGTAAAATGTTTCAATCCATTTTGTACCATATATATGTGTGTGTGTGTGTGTGTGTGTGTGTGTGTGTGTGTGTGTGTGTGTGTGT
>CABHPR010134452.1:5553-47275 GCA_902168415.1 Peromyscus melanophrys | reverse complement strand
TGTGTGTGTGTGTGTGTGTGTGTGTGTGTGTGTGTGTGTGTGTGTGTAAAATAACAAAAGGTAGAATTCTTTTGTAGGGCGAAATCTTATTTCAAGATCACAACATTGACCCAATGTATCTTACAATCCCATTCTTCATACCGATAGCTGGATCAGACTGTTTTTTATTTTCCCTAGAAAAACATTTTGCTTGTCTCGAGTGTGTCTGTGTTATTTCTAATTCTTTCAATGCTCACTCATGTCTGTCCAGTTTAAATAATATTTCAGTGTCCTTTTTTGTCAAATCCTTGAAAAACTACACATAAAGGTATCAGTAATGACATTTCTCCTTTGAGGTTTTACCACCCACCCACTCATTGTCTCTCTGCCTTGAAAGCGAATAATGTTCTCTCTTGTGACATTTGGTATTTCATTATTTAACAATTATAGAGATGACATATATAATTTTTCTTCAGAACTCTCATAATTAGATTAAAAACACAAGAATATATTGGGACTTTAATATTTTTTAAAAACTATATACCATTGATGAAAAGGACCATATGTTGTCATGTATTTGGTTATTTATTTTAATGCTTAGAGTTGAAAATAGGGTGACATGCATTTTAGGCTAGTGTTCTACCACTGAGAGATGTATCATGCATTAGTCATTTAACTTTAATTTAATATGGTCCCATGAAATTGGGCAAAAAACACATGGCATCTTCAAAAAAGATCATATAATTGGGACCATTACTGATTGTTTCAGAAAACTGTCAGGTAAGATTGTCATGATAGAGTGGTATAGCTGTAGACTGTTTTAGAAAGGGAGAGAAAAATCAGGCTAGAATATGATACACATAGCCCACATATTTCTTTTAGGATAGAAAACTAAAAGTAAATGAAAATTTTGTATCCATGGGGAGGGGCTTAAGCCTGAAACATTGAATTAGGCTAGAAAACTCTTTTGGGTCTAATGTAAATTTATTGATGAATGTTCAAGTTAAGTCTGTAAAATGCAGTCATTAGTCTATGAGACCATAGTTTATCTATCTTTATCTTTCTTTCTACTTTGGATTCAGGGTAGAGAGAACATTTATAAGTAAGGAAAATAAAGCTACTTTTGCATTTGAAAACCTACTGTGCTCTCAGTGCTGATCGAATTATCTTAAAAAAAAGGCAAAATTTAATCTATTATTTGCTTCTGTCAGGGAACTTGTGATTAAAACTTCCAATTTGAAATGGTTTACCAAATAAATACAGTTAGGAAACTTTAAATCAGATTTTTGTCTCTACTAAAAACTGCAAAGATGTATATTTGAGCACAATCTTAGCCAGCAATTTCCTCCCTCACTTTATACCCTTAAATGAATGAGGTGATGGACTTCCAATTTTCAAAGGGTCCATAGAAATAGGATGTGTGACTTCTGGTTCATAGCTGATTTGACAGCAAGCATAGTTCCTGAAAATATGATGAACAAATTCTCTCTCTGATAGGAAGGCTGTTCTCTTCCTCTTGATGATTGGATGTAAAAGGTGGCATCAACTTAAATTAGAAGCAGGTAT
Source organism: Peromyscus melanophrys (assembly GCA_902168415.1). Lineage (NCBI taxonomy): Eukaryota > Metazoa > Chordata > Mammalia > Rodentia > Cricetidae > Peromyscus > Peromyscus melanophrys. The sequence goes on along the minus strand of CABHPR010134452.1, from coordinate 45,730 downwards.
TTTCAGGCGCTTATCATGAGCAGATGCAGTGTTTGTAAGGTCATTGTTGGAAAGACAGATTAGGCAGGCATGCGAAGGGACACACAACTCTAGAAATGGATAAAGATTACCTCTGTGTTTCATGATTTCTCTGCTCCTTTTTTAAGTCTCACGAACTAAGTCCTGTATTCATTTGGCTTTTGATTCTATGGCCCATTCCTCTACACTTCCAATAATTTCCATTAGCTTGTTTAAAGTCAAGTTTAGTATCATCTGGCTCTTGTAGTAGCTCTGTTTCTCATTGCTGTGGCTGAGCACCTGACTCCTTACATGTGCAGAATCAAGAGGTAAAAGACATCGTTGGCCAAAGGCATGACAGTAGGACAAGCACTTGTCTGGATAGAAGGCAGTTGCTTACTCATATCTCATAGGATCAGGAGGCAGAAAAATTTCCCCTCTATCCATTCCACATCATAGTATAGCTCTGCTCATGGTCAGAACAGATAGTTCTGCAGTTAATCCCCAGAAACAGGCTAACAGATACACCCCAAAGTGTATATCACTAATATTCATGTTTTTTTTAAACTCATTGAAGTGAGCAATTATAATTAACCATCACAGCATTGTTTCTTGTCAACTTGACACATAAAGACATCATTTTAAACCATTATTTGCCACCTGTGGGCCATAAAGTCTCTTGTTCATTATATATTATACAATTCATTTAATTCAAATTCAAGACTCCCTTAAGTTTCAACAGTTCCAAAGTTGTGTTCTGAGACTCAAGGTAGTTCTTAACTACAGCTACTATAAATTCAAAAAATAATATTGCCAAATTATGATGGCACAGTGCAATCTTAGTCTGAACGGGAAGATCGAGTGTGTAGCAGTAGTAGGGACTAGGCCATACCAAGACTAAAATCCACAGGAGATATTAAAACAGCTCCAAGACAGGGTCTCAGGGCTTATGGTAGTATCATGTGTGCTAGTGTGGTTTATTTCTTCTCTTCCAGCTCTGTGCTCTGTTCTTGGGCTACCCTCAGTAGATTTATGCATCTTTCTCAAATTTCTGTCATCTCCAACTTTCTGAGGTCTCCAGTGATAATCTTGAGGATTTCTCGTAGTATAAAGATATTTTTCTTTTACTATCAGCTAGATCCTTTAACAACTCTATACTGACTGTATCAGAACAATTTCCTCCTGCCACACCAAAAGACTCTTTTGCTATTGAATGTGGTATAAATTCGTATATTTATCTTAAGATAGTTCACTTAAGCAAATGCCATTAACTAGCACAGTGAGCCCTACACATCCATAGCTACTTATACTTACTTTTAATACATGCTACTGATAAAAACAAAATGAATGTGCTTAAAGTTATAAAATATATGCCCACACCAGTATTCTGGGCTTCAAACTGTTTGGAATTTACTTTTGTTAGTAATTTTATCTCTCTATATTCTTCCCATGGTTGTTATCTAATTGGCCAGTCCTTATTTATCACTCAGATCCAGCTCAGAAGCACCCTGAATGCAAGGCCTCCTAAAAGGTTTTTTTGTGTTCCCTCTTCCCTACCCTCTTTTTCTGCATTAGTCTTTGCTGACACTCATTCAATATTTTAAATTGTTTCTTTACATCACTGCTTCCCACATTGAATTGTGAGTTCTTATGCTCAAACTCCATTATGACTTTCTTTTGGAATATCCTATTTGTCTGACACATGAGAAGCATATTACAGATATCTTCTAATTGAATTTCATTAACTTATAGTGAAGTCAATATCATATTGCTATAACATACCACCAGTAAGCCCATTTTTCACTTGGATTACTGCATAAAATAATGTTTCTCATTGTCTCTCATAATTCCAGATGTTGTTTAAAATGGATGATTCTATTCCACTCCCCTTCAACTCACAGCAGGAAACAAAAACAGAGTAAAAACTTGTTTGTAAATATATAAATCTCTAAATTGCAGTTGAAAGTTTTCCTGTGTCCCATCTGGCCCCATGGTCCCACACCCACTTATAAAATAATCACTCAGAGGCTTAAGATTATTTACAAACTGCATGGCCTAGGGCAGGCCTCTTGCTAGCTTGCTCTTATATCTTAAATTAACCCATTTCTATTAATCTATGTTTTGCCACACATTCCTTGGGTGGCAGGCTGGCGTCTCTCCAGACTCCACCTTTCTCTTTCCTGTCTCTCTCCTTGGATTTCCTGCCTGCCTCTAAGCTGCTTTGGACTATGGTTATTTATTAACCAATGGGAACAACATATTCACAGCATACAGAAAGACATCCCTCAGCACTGAATATAACATTTAAATATACATCCAATTATAAAATGTGATCTTTCCAATTTTATCAGTCCTTTTAAAATATCAACTGTGGCATTGATTTCTTATATTTATAAATTTCTTTTCAAACCTAATTAACTCTTTTTTCCAATCTAATTAAATATCTTTTGCTTGTCTAGTCTATATTTGACTTCTGTCCTATAAACACAGCAAACACCTTTTCCTGAAGATACTCTAAAAGGAACCTTTTCCATATCTACAATAGGGTAGTTATGTGAAAAAAATAGCAACATATTTGGATTTCTTTCTTTTTATTTTATGCATACGAGTACTTTATCTGCATGTGTATAAGTACACTATATGTGTGTAGTTCATGCAGGGCCCAGAAGAAGATGTTGGATCACCTGGAACTGGAACTACAGATGGTCGTGAACCATCCATGTATGTGGTGGATATGGAAGAGCAGAAAGTGATTTCAACCACTGAACCATCTTTCCAGGCTCATTTGTACTGTGTTAAAAAATAGTGTTTCTCTACCTTTTTTCAACATCCTTAGCATTATTTATTTTAACTTCTTACAGACTTTGTAAATAACATATTATAAAGCATTTATTTAGATATAACCAATGTAAAATAAACAAAAATAATTAAACTGTGCAACTTGACATGCTATATGCCAAAGAAACTGTCAGCTCACTCACAATAGCGGATGTCTATTTCTATACACAAATAGTGTCTATTTCTATACCCAAATAGTGTCTATTTCTATACCCAAAGCATTTACATTCCTACTTTCCTTCTCTCCCTCCAGATTCCTTTGTCCTCTCCCTTTTCTCAATCAGTGACCAGATTTCTCTCATGTACATTAATTTACATTTTCTAGTATTTTCTATTTCTAAGCTTTTATTCCTACAATATTTCCTTTGTCCAGCATAATTGTTTTGAGATTCACAAATGCTACATGTAACAGAAATCTATTTACTTTGATGCAGAAGAACATACATGTACTGATATGCTACATAATTCCTTTCAATAACTGGTTGGTGGACATTTGGATCATTTTAAATTTGAGCCTATCCTAAAGGAACAAACATCCAAACATAATTATTTAAGAAAGTATGCTTTCATTTCTGTGTAGTAGGGATGAAATAAGTGTGTCATGTGGTTATACTTTAAGTAGTTTACCAAGTGATTGTGCAATTTTCTATTCTTGCCAGCAGTTTTTAGATGCCCTGCTATTGATACCATTGACAGAATATGGCACAATAAGTAATTAGCTTTATCTGTGCTAATATGTATAAAGTTATCCTTAATTTTATTTTTGTGATGTACAATGATATATATTTTCATGTGCACTTCTTATAGTTGAAACTCAAATGTCTGTTCATATTTTACTGAGTTTTACAATTTTAAAATAAATTTAACTTTCCCCTTTTCATATGTTCTAGAATATATCTTAACCATTTTTCTTTTAAAATTTATTTGGATTATTCCATTTATATATTTACACATTTTTATTGAAAATACATTTTTATACAATATATTCTCATGATGGTTTCCCCTCCCCCAACTTCTCCCAAATCCTCCTCACCTCCCTACTCATCCAACTCCAGTCCTTCCTTCTCTCTATAAAGCAAAGGAAACAAATAAACAAACAAAAGAATGTAAAAAATAAAAATTAAACAAGAAAAATCACAAGAAACACACACACACAACTTATAAAAACACAAAATTGGAAACCATGATATACAAGTAAAAAACCAGTGAGACAAAAAAAAAGCCCAAACAAAACAATAAGAGGTAAAAATACACCCCAAAATCATTGAGTTAATTTTGTGTTGGCCATCTAGTGCTTAGCATGTTGTCTACACTTAAGTGTAGTTAATATACCTAGTGAAACTCCATTAAAGAGTACAATTGTTTTCCTTTGCATGCAAGTGTCAGTTGGAGATACCTTCTTGGTTAGGTGTAGGAGCCCATGTTCAGTTCCCCTTCTGACTATTGAGTGTCTTTAGGAGTAACAATTCTTGTGCTCCATTAGCAAAACAGTAGGTTTTTTTTCCCTTTATACCCGTGGTTGTTTTAATGTAATTGGCCCCAATAAGCTTATAAGGAGTGGCACTATTAGGAGGTATGGCTTTATTGGAGTAGGTATGGCCTTTTTGGAGGAAGTATGTCACTGTGGGGACAGGCTTTGAAGTTTTCTATGCTCAAGATACCACCCAGTGTCAGAGTCCACTTCCTGTTGTCTGTGGAATTAAGATGTAGCTCCTCTTCCACTCTCAGCTACTTCTCCAGCACCATATCTGCCTGCACACTACCACGTCCCACCATGATAATGGACTGAACCTCTGAAATGTAAGCTGCCACCTCAATTAAATGTTTTCCTTTATAAGAGTTGCCATGGTCATGGTGTCTCTTAACAGCAATATATACCCTAAGACAATGCCCATGGCCTATCTAGTCTCAGGTTCTTGGCTTCATGGGCAGTGTTGGACATGGCTTCCATCTAATGTAGTGGACCTTAAGTCCAATCAGAGAGAGTGGCTAGTTTCTCCCACAATATTTGTGCCACTATTTTCCAGCATTTTATGGTGGTTGTAGATTTCAAGGTTTGTAGCTAGATTGGTGGTTATCTTCTAGTTCCTTGAACACTAGTTAGGCGGTGTGAAAGCTCTAGTTGACTTTTCCACGTTCAATGAGCTATGTAAGTGCTGTCTTCAGCAATAGGACCTTTCCATCACTTGTGAAGAACAAACAATAGCCTTCTTAGTAATAGCCTGAGATGTTCGTTGGTTCCATGGGGCCCCTTTGACCAATGAATCAACTACATGTAATCCATTCCTGGCACTGTATATTTCTGTTTTGGCAAAAGATGTCTAGCTGGAGTATTGCCTCCCCTGTTATTTGGTGGCTCCAGTTACATTTCTTTCATATATGTATCTATTTTAAGATACTTCAATACAGTAATAGGTTTCCATCAGGTCCCAAATGGCCCTTAGTGTTAATTGTTCCTTCCTGTATACCTGCTCTCACCCCTTTTTCTGCCCCCTTTATATGAATTTTAAAAATTGGACATGAGATGTAGCTCTTTGGACTTCTATGTGTAAAGAAATGGATTTGCTGGGCGGTGGTGGCGCACGCCTTTAATCCCAGCACTCGGAGGCAGAGGCAGGTGGATCTCTGTGAGTTCGAGGCCAGCCTGGGCTACAGAGTGAGTTCCAGGACAGGCTCCAAAGCTACACAGAGAAACGCTGTCTCAAAAAACCAAAAATAAATCAATAAATAAATAAATAAATAAATAAATAAATAAATAAATAAATAAAAGAAATGGATTCATTTCTAAAAAACAAAAGGAAACAAACAAAGAACTTAATGCACTACTGCCTTGGATTAACTTTACAGACCATTTTGGGAGAACTGATAGATTAATAAGATTTGATCTTTCCATCATTATCATGAAAGATATGTAGAATATTAACTTTTAGGACTGTCATATTTGTGTTCTACAGATGGATTTAAAAAACAGAATTCATTGTCTAACAGGTCTAGAGACTGACAGCCCCACAACAAATTGTACTCAAGGTTGGAAATTTGTTAAGGCTATGTGGCAAGCTTTATTGCTATTCCCTAAATACTTTTGACTTCCTGACATCAGAAAGAAATCACATGAGCCCCTAACCTTAACTTGAGAGTTATTGATAGTCAGGTGCTTCTATTGGAAGAACAATGTTCTTTAAAGTTATGGCCACTGATAGTAAAGTAGACTGTGCTCCAGTGGATGGTCCCACATCCAAGAGTAAATAGACAAAACAAATTAGGGTTATATTTTTAAAAGAGGAAAAGAAGATGTGAATGGTTGATATATAGAGGGTAGATCTTGGAAAAGTTAGGGGAAGGAGCAGAAGATTACGATAAAGTACATTGTAAAAAGTCATCAAAATCCTAATAAAAATTTTAAAAGAATGTTTACCTAGTAAATAAACAAATAGAGAAATGGAAAACAAAAAAGTTATAGTAGGTTGGTGCTCCATTATTGTTAAACCAGTTAGGTGTTGCTATCCTATTGTTCAACTCTAAGGACTGGGACTTACCCTCAAGAGGTAGAGAAATGATGGAGAAGGAATGTCTTAACTAGGGTATCTTTGCTGTGAAGAGACACCATGACCACAGCTACTCAAATTACAGAAAAACATTTAATTATCTGGCTTACAGTTTAGAGGTTTAGTACATTATCATCATGGCAGGACATAGTAGTGTTTTGACATCAGACATGGAGATGTAGAGTTTGGAGTTTGCCCAGCATATTTTTGCTAAATACTAAATGTACTATGTTTTTACATCCTGACCACAGTTTCCCTTTCCTCCTCTCCTCCTGTACCCTCCCCCAACCTCCACTCTACCTCTTATCCACTCCTCCTTTGTCTCCTTTCAGAAGGGGGCAGGCCTCCAAAGGGTGTCAACAAAGCATGGTACATCAAGCTGAGGCAGGACCAAGCTCCTGCCCCTGTATCAAGGCTGGGTCAGGCAACCCAGCATTGGGAATGGGATTCCAAATGCCAACTCAAGTGCCTCTTGATCCACAGGCAACAGGAAGTGAACTGAGACACTGGGTATGGCTTGAAAATATATGAGACCTCAAAACTCACCTCCATAGTGACACACTTCTGCTAACAAAGCCATACCTACTCCAACAAAACCACACCCCCTAATAGTGCCATTCCCATGAGCTTATGAAAGCCAATTACATTCAAACTACCACATTCCATTCCCTGCTCCCCCATAAACTTGTAACATAATGCAAAATGCATTTAGCCCAACTTCCAAAATCCCCATAGTCTATCACAGTCTCAATAATATTTTAAAATTCAATATTCAAAGTCTCTTTTGAGATTCATTGTAATCTCTTATAAAATAAAAAATAAAAAAAGACAGATCACATACTTCCAACATGTAATGGCATGAGATACACATTACTGTTCCAAAGCATGGGGAAGTGAGCACAGTGAGAAAATACTAAACCAAAGCAAGAGCAAAAATATGCTGGGCAAACTCCAAACTCTACATTTCCATGTCTGATGTCAAAACACTTCAGATCTCCAACTCCTTTCAGCTTTGTTGACTGCAACACATTTCTCTCTCTTGGGCTGGGTCCACTTTTTATTAGCATACCTCCTTGGCAGGTATTCCATGACTGTGGCATCTCCAGCATCTTGACTTCTCCAAGGCAATCAAGGCTTCATCTTCACAGCTTCATGCTATGGCTTCTCCAGGCCTTCATTCAGGGACACTCTTGACACATGCCTGGCCTCTGTAGCTTTCTTTAGTTGCAGAGGAAGATTCCATAACTCCTTTCTTCTATCCTTGAAGCCAGAACCACCCAGCCAAAGCTGCCAAGTTCTGCTGCTTAATGGGACTGGAACATGACACTTTCATTAAATTGTATCTTCACCATCTGTCTGCTTTTTGATTTTTTTGAACTCAAAGATCTTTCAATTAACTCTTCACTAGATTTCTGTTTTGTATGGTTACCTTCACTGCCTAAGCTTGACTGTTCTGGAACTTGCTCTGTAGACCAGGCTGGCCTCAAATTCAGTGATCCACCAGGCTCAATGTTTTTCTAAGATTTTCTTTAATTCCTTTTCACAAATTGGAAACTTAGCTGGATGGGATCTTGCCCTGATGTCATCACTCCCCTCAGTTCATTTCTTAATCTGTTTAAATCCTTGAATATAGGACTTACTTCTATTCCATTCCCTGGTGCTCCTTTTCTTCCCAAATTGTACTATTCTAACAGATCCAGTTTTAGGACAGAAGTTGGTGGAAGGAATTAGGATATTGCTGTGATAGGCCAGACCATGTTTTTGTTTGGAGGAATTTGAACTTTTGTATATTGGGTTAAGAAAGCAGTTGAATACTTTAAACACTGTAAATAGGCCATACTAGGAACAAGGAAGATTTGAACTGTGGGGCCTGGTTCAAGAGGTTTTAGGGGAGAAGAATTTTAGTATGTTGCCTAGAGATCATTCTTGTGATATTTTGGTGAAGAATGTGCTTTTTGTTGTACTTGTCTGAAAAGTCTGCCTGAGGCTAAATTGAAAAGTTTTGGATTAATTCCATTGGCAGAAGAAATCTCCAAACAGCCTACTACAGACCCTGTTGTATGGTTATTAGTGTTAACTCTAATGGAGATTTATAATGAAAGGAGCAAATTGAGCAAGTAAATGTTTTCCTTTGTATGAGTTGCCTTGGTCATTGTGTCTCTTCACAGCAGTAGAAACTATAACTAAGAGAGAAGTAATGTGATGTTTGAATGTAATTGACCCCATAAGTTCATGGGGAGTGGCACTTTTGGGGGTGTGGCTTTGTTGGAGTAAGTATGGCCTTGTTAGAGGAATTGTGCCACTCTAGGGATAGGTTTTGAGTTCTCATATATGCTCAATCCACACACAATGTCTCAATTCACTTCCTGTTGTTCATAGATCAAGACATAGGACCCTCAGCTCCTTCTCCAGCACAATGTCTGCCTGCATACTGCCATGTCCTGTCATGACAGTTAGTAGAGGGCTTAAAGTTTTCTACCAAAATAGCCAGAAGTAATTGAGTAAGTCCTGCATGAAAGTGGATAGAATATAATTTAATTTTCTGCTTCTGCATATTAGAGTAATTACACCATCAGTCCAGATTCCTCTAACTACATTTTTTTACTTTGTAGATTATAGGCATCTCTATTTCCTACCTGCTGCTGAACCACAATAGAATTTAAAAAGTTGCCTGTTACTGAAATGTACTGAGTGAAAGTAAGGGAGGTGGTCACAGTTACTCAATAGCCTCTTCATAAAAGAGGCTTTAGATAATATATGAGTTGTGGGTTTGGGGTTACATTTATTAGTTTAGTAGATATCTTCAATTTTTGAATGTTGTATTTATTTATTACTTAATTAGTAGTGAGAGTTAAATGAAATAACAGCAAATTAAAATTAATAACCAAGTATATATAATCAATGGTTTTAAGTTTGATGTGTAATTATTATAATAAGGATAAATCAGTTTAAAGGAAATTCGCATGACATTGACTTAAGTCAATCTTGGTTGGTATGGAACATTATGCATCTAAAAAAATAAGCAAACAACGATTGCAATAGAGAAAATACCTACAGAAATGTTGAAGGAAACTCCAGAGTATAAAGATTTAGCAGGCAAAGTAATGAATTTGTAGTGCTGCTAGATACCTTAATCAAAACTTGTTCTTACTTCCTGATCAGGGTATTTTAAAATAACTTGAATCAATAAGCCCTGCTGAAAATGTGCATTGAGCTATAATCTGTTTTCCAAATTGTGTAGCGAAATGTGTGTGTATTAGCATGGTTGATGAACCATAAAACACATTCGTTGTTTTATTCAAAGATGCTTCTGCAAAAAAATCTTGTTATCTATATCTGCAGCTATAACTAAGGGGCTGAATACAAAATTGGCATTGCTTTCTAAATCATGCAGACTAAAAATAATTCCCTAGTTAAGGAAAAGCAAACCTGTTTGGCCCTAGACTTTGATCGCAGTATCATACTACCTCAAATATCATGTGCCCGTTTGAAATGGTGATGTATTTTAAGGAACCAGTTTTTCCAAAATTCATTGTAAGTTTACAGATGACTGATGTCCCTTCTACTGTCACTGCCTACTGAATAGACAATTATATCTTGTCATTTGTTGGTGAAATGTAGCCTTGATCAGCAAATGGGATTTGCTTTAGTTCATATTCCTTGGTCTAACAGGGCTTTGTATTTCCCACTTTCCAATTCAGTTCTTCTGCATTCTTCATGAATGCCCTTTGCCTCTAGGCCTATATTTCTATTTTAGCCACAGATATTACTCTAAAATAGTGGACCAAGGCCAATGACTAGCCCACGCAGGGTAACAATTGATCCTGATTTGTCCAGGACTGATTGGTTTCCTTGGACACAAGACTTTTATAACTACATTCAGGGGAAAAGCCAGAAAATCAAGGATAAAACAGGCAAATTAAGAATATTTTTTCAACCAAACAAATTTCTGAATACAAGTAAAATTTTGTCACTTCTTTTTCAATATTTCTTTAGTTGGATGACAAAATATACCTCAAGCCCCTAAATCATTTGGACAATTTGTGTATATGCAATCCCCTTCCTTTACAAGTTACAGTACCTCAACATGTAAATAGCTGTATTTGCCCTGAGCATTTGTACATAGTGGTAAATGGTTGTTCTGTCTGAGTACTTTTGCTTATGGGCTTGTCACTTCTGCCAGTGCAAATATAAAAACAGCCCCAAGGTTATATCTGAACGTTTTAATATGTTGGTACCGGTGAAATGATGCTATTTGTAACCTGGCTGCTGGAAACAAGTAGATCAAAATGTATAAAAGGGGGAAAAAGCATTGTATCCAGTTCTTACTGTAAGATAGTTTATTCAGTTTAAGCACTTTTGTTTGGATTTGTTTCTTTGTTTTTACTTTTTCTCTCTCATTCCATGGCCCGTGATTTTTGCCTAGACGTTTTATTATTTCTTAGCTCCACTAAGAACCGCAAAGTTCAGGCAGGCCTTTGTTTTGGCAGACTGGTGTCAAAGATGAAGCAGAAAGGAGCAGCGTGAGGCAGTCTTATAAGCCAAGGGATGGAACTGTCTACAGAGCTTGAGGAACTCAATCACAAAAGGTCACTGCAGAACCTCATCACCTAAAAGCACCATGGATGCCTCTTCTTTACTCCCCATGGTCTATCTTATCCAGGTCTGATATAAAATTTGTTCTCATTCACACAGCCTCAGCAAATACTGACTTCCACAGATATCTATGGGCCTGCTCTTTGACTAAGTTCATGCAAATATACCTTGCTTTGACCCTCTCTACAGCCATATCTAGGTCTCCTCTAAATGTAAAGATGGTCAAAGGATACTAATAATCTACATCTCTGGAACCTGTCCAGGGAAGATAGGCACAAACCAACATCAAATCAAAGTGGGTGCTACTGAGGGCATAAATGAAGTTGTCCACCATTGCCTATCTCTAGGGAGAATCTGTGTTTATTTCCTAAGACCCACTATCTGGAAGAAAAAAAAAATGACTCCTGCACATAGTCGGCTGACCTCCACTGCTGCATGGTGGCATTTCACAAATACACAGAAAATTCATAAGCAAAATGTAATAAGGAATATATCATGTATCTCACTGATCTGAACAGCAGTCAAAGGCCCTCAGGGGCATAAGTGGCTCAAAAATGGGCACATGATACAATCCAGTCAATTAAAGAGTATCTTATATACCACTAGGCTATGTGCTAGGTCTCCTGTCTCTAGAGACTGAGACTTCAAGGATTTATTTGTTAGTTTTCTATCACCAGGTACAAACAATTATGAAATGAGTGGCTTGAGTCTTTACTTTTCATGAATTTTCATTTTTCAAGGGTCAGAAGAGTCAGCTGCATCCTTTGCTCAAAGAGCCCAGTTTCAGTGAAAGTTTTAGAAAATGCTATTTTCCTGTACCACGTTCCAGACCCTCTTTAAAGGTCCATCCAAATTGTTGGCAGAATCCAGCTCCTTGCAAATATAGAATTAATTCTGTCTTCCATTGATAGAATACCATTGTTCAGATGCTTCCTTCCCCCTTTTTAAGGACTTCAATGATTAATTAGTGTGATGATTAATTTGGTATGTTTGACATAGCCACAATGACCAGATATGGGGCCAGATTGTCTTCTGGGTATTTCAAAGTGTATTTCTTAAATGAAATTAACATTCAGATAGACAGTCTTTAAGAAAAATAGATTTCTGTCTGCAATGTGAGTAGACCTCAGCCAGTTTGAGTGGAATACTGCTAAGGTTTTCCACTGTGAAAAGAAAGACAGTATGACATCCTTCCTATAAATGAAATATCTTGGAGAGAGATAAGATGATTATAATGGCGTGCTCATATCAACTCCTATATGATTTGATGCTCACATTTATTGCATTTTATGTATTTCCTACAGATTCTTACAAAACCAATAGCAATGACCAAGGTCTTAGAGACACTCTCAATTTCAGGTTGGTGTGAGTGATTTTACCAGATGGTTTCCTGAAGACCAGTCATGAGCACATGAGCTTGCAATGGCATCACAGTGTGCCACACATTATCTGGTGGATTTCATTTTGTCTAGAAGGCAGTAACGTCCATTCATACTCAGGTCAATTTTAATTATTTTACTGGGACACATTTTAGGGAAAATTACATTTTATTAATTGCATTTTAAAGAACCACAAATCCATATGTTTATGTCAGTCAGTTCTCTTTTGTCTTGAGAGATTTGTTTTTCATAGACATGTGTTTGCTATAGTCAAAGAATGATTCTTGGCCCAGTGTGCAAGCATTCTATGAATTTCCATATGTTGTAAATAAAACATTATCCAAATTTCAGTAAATCACGAATTTATTCAGTGCAATCACATTTTAGGCAGATAGTTTAATAAGGGACATTAATAATAGTTCAATTATATATATATATATTCACATACACATGTATTTGTAGTTTAGGCATATATTTTAATAAGAAACATTAATAATAGTGCAATAAGAAAATTAATGAAACAAACTATAAAGCACATTTATTGTTAACAAGAAAAAATGTATTCTTTGTAACTGAGCGTGACTAGGAATTTTATCCCTGCATTTGTGTTTAAAAAATCACTTTAATCTAAAACAACTTAAAGTAAATAGAAAAGTAACCCTTGTTCCATATAATTATTAAATATGGTCTATATTTCATAGTCATATAAATGTGTTTAATTTATAACAGTCCAACTTAAAATGTCTATTTTATTGAAAGCATTGAGTTAAAATTAAAATATTTATGTGCATAAAATGTAAGTACATGAATATATATAAATATTGAACTGTACAAATATATGCATGTATATGTATAAGAAGTATCTTAAAGTTTAAAAGGCTGATTGCTCAAAATTTTCACTCTGAAAAAAAAATATTTTGAAACCAAATCTTAAGTGTAATTACTCCTCATCAATCTAGTTCAAAAGGCAGTAATTTTTAAAGCCTCAACTGGCTTTAAAACTTTCAAATAAGTCTTTATTTGCTCGCCAGCTAATACAATGGGTGTTCAGGATCCCAGTGTAACCCTGACCCTTTCTCAGGGTGAACTTTTTAAACACAAAAACCACATCCTGGATTGACATACTTCAGTTAACAAGAGCAGAAAGCCAGAAGCAGAACCACAGAACCTAAAAAGCAAGGTTAGTACATTTAAGAGAATTTCTCAGAACTATGGACTTGGATGGATTAAGCCTTTTTTTTTTTTTCTTTTGGCAGGTGGTGCTGTCTCTAGGCTGAGTTTTATGACCTGAGTGGCACTTCTCCATCATGGAGTCAGTTGTGCTAAGGCCTGGGGCCCTGTGACAGTGGGACAGGCCTGTATCCCAAGTATTTGAGCTGCTGGGGTGAAAGGATCATGAATTTAAGAACAGTCTGGCCAATGTAATAAATCGCAGGCCAAGCTACACTGCAAAGTAAGACCTTGCTTCAGGTGAAAATCCAAGCAAAACAAAAACAACCATAAACAAACTATATGCCAGGAGTAGCGGTTTACACCTTTAACCCCAGCACTTGGGAGTCAGAGCCAGGTAGATCTTTGTGAGTTCCAGGCCAAGTAGGGATACACAGTGAGATCCTGTTTCAAAACAAAACAAAAAACAAACAAACAAAAAAAGCAATTCTAACTAAAACAGATACAAAAGACTGCATTTTTTTTATTCCATGTATATAAAATATCCAGAACAGGTTAGCCCAGAAATAGAAAGTAGTTGTCACAGGGATTTGGAGGAATGGGTGACTATTGAATGGGAGCTTCTTTTTGGAGTGATGAAAATATTCTGAAACTAGATGGAATTGGTGACTGCACTGATGTACTAAACACCACTTGCTTGTATGCTTCAAAAAGGTTGATTGAAAAATTAAAAATCAAAGTAAATTGGTTAATTCCCCATTGTGTGAACTTTGCCTCAGTACTTACTAATAGGAGGAAGAAGCCTCAGAGTCTTCTGCAAGAGCAGTAGGAACTCCTGACTGGGCAGTCATTGCTCCAGACGTACACACAGGTTCCATCTTTAGACACCAGTATTTTCTCAATACCTGGGATCTTCTGTCATTTAAGTTCATAGCAACACTTGTTACAGTCGTTTCCATTGTAGCTCTTCTCTGATCCCCTCTGGAACTGGAAGCTCCTGGTTGAAGGGCCCGATGAAGCCGATTAAGTGACTGGTGAGGACTGTGATAATTCCTAACTACTGATGCCTAGGTTAAATTGCTTTCTCCAATTCATTGTATCAGTGCATTATCAAAACAGGAGAGCCAACGACTTAATTAAAGACCAATTTATTCTAACACTATTGCTAGATTGTAGATAGCAAGATTATTTTTCTAAAATTCCAAGTCTTTATTTAGTTCACAAAATAGACAACATGTGATATTAGTTGACAAGGATATTTAAACATGGAAACCTGCAATTTTATCTTTTGTGGGTTTTTACTTGTAGTGTTTGTAGATGAACATTTGTGTCTTTTTAACTCTGGGAAGTACAGAACTATTGAAACGTTTGTTTGTTTAATTTAAAAAAGAATCATTTATTGTGTCTACAAGTGTGCGAGTGTTAATGCAGTGTGTGTGAAAGAGAAAGAGAGAGAAATGGGGGCACATGCAAAGATCAGAAGATAATTTTGCGAAGTTACTTCTCAACTTGCACCTTTCCATGAGTTTCAGAGATTGAACTCAGGTCTTCAGGCTTTCATCATCAGTTAGCAAGCACCTTTACATGTTGAGCCATCTCACCAGGCCCAGAGGCTGAATTCCAGCGCAGTGACAAAAATCTTTGCTAGCTGCGCCAACTCATCACCCTCCCAGCCCCTGAGTTATATACTTATACTTTACTTAATTTGAAAAGATTGAAATTACTTTATCTTACTCGTTTCTTCTTGCTTCTCCTTTCTTTCTTACTTTTGTTATTTATATGGATAGCTTCTCATGTGTCCCCAGTTGACTTCCAACTCTCTAGGTAGCAAAAGATGGCCTTGAAAGATCCTCCTAACTCCAACTGCCCGGTACTGGGATTGCAAGCATGAGCAGCCATGCCCAGGGTATGTGGTGCTGGGGATTGAATCCAGGGCTTCCTGCTTGCTAGGCAAAGTACCTTGTGGTGATTTGAATTAAAATGGCCCCCATAGGCATAGGGAGTGGCAGTATTAGAATGTATAGCCTTGTTAGGGGAAATGTGTCACTAGGGATGGGCTTTGGGGTTTCAGATGCCTAAGCCAGACCCAGTGTCACTCTCTCATCCTGCGGCTTGCCTATCCAGATGTAGAATGCTTGCCTCCTACTCCTTCTCTTGGCTCCACGTCTGCCTGTACACTGCCATGCTTCTGCCATGACAATAATGGACTAAAACTCTGAACTGTAAGCCAGCCCCAATTAAATGTTTTCCTTTATAAGAGTTGCCATGGACATGGTGTCTCTTCATAGCACTAGAACCCCTAACTAAGACATGCCTCTTTTCTCTTTTATCTAAATTTAGTAAACACAAGATTCCTCATAGTAATTTTGGGTTAATTAAAATTTGAGTAGTATGGCTGGAGGTGTAGCTCAATGGTATATCCTTAGCATTCATTAAACTCTGGGTTCAGTACCCAGCACCCAATAAATAAATAAGTATAATTGAGAAAAAAGGAAATAAACTTACTTTTCTTTTTACCTTCTTCCTCCTTTTTGTACTGAAGCAAAAAGCAGCATCTTTTTTTAAATGATTTACTTATTCTTATTTTGTGTGCATTGGTGTTTTGCTTGCATGTATGTCTGTATTAAGATGTCAGATCCCCTGGAACTGGAGTTACAGACAGTTGTGAACTGCCATGTGGGTGCTAGGAATTGAACCCAGGTCCTAACAGCCAGTGCTCCTAACCACTGAGCCATCTCACCAGCCCCAAAAGGCATCATCTTAATGCAGGGGTAGGCAGTCAGATACTATTTGTATTTTTGAAGTGCATCTTGATGTCTAACATAGAAAGCAAAGAAAAATTCTCCTTCTTCTGTAGACTTTGGAGCTCTCACACAAACAGAAAGAACACAAGCTTTCATTCCATAAGAAACTCAGGGAAGGCTAGTTGGGAGCTGTAAAGTCAACTCTAATACAACTAGATGAGCTTGCAGAATTGAATGGTAACAATATAAATACATAGATAGATGGGCAGTAGGCACTTGATAGAATCAATTTACAGTTTATTTAGATGGAGAGAAGCAACATGCTCACTGATGGCTCCACAGCTTTCTGGCTTTGTAACCTTAGGCAATTTTAAAAAACTCTGTTTCATGTCTTAGATGTAGCTTGGGATGATCATAATTTTTCTTAGAAATTAGGGTGAAAGCAATAAGGAGTATTTTCTCTGGTTGAGTTACTGTCTGACACATGGTAAACATGCAATGAGTATTAGTTACTGTATTGATAATTTACTGATGAATGGCAAATTAAACCCAAATAATGAGTTTAGGGGATGTAGAGATGGCTCAGTAGTTAAGAACACTTCTTGTTCTTGCAGATATCTCAAGTTCTAGTCCAAGCACCCATGTCAAGTGGCTTAAAACCTCCTATAAAACTCTAGATAAAGGATATCTGATGCCTCTGGCCTCTGAAGGCACCTGCACGCACATGCAAATACCCACCCACCCCCAACACACATTCGTCAATTAAAAATAATAAATATGAATCTTAAAAACATTGGTTTTAAACAATGTTTAAAACATTGTCTTAAAAGAGGTAAGAATGTGGCTCCATGGGAGAGTGCTTTCCTTGGAATCCTAGAATCATTTCCCAACATGCACACAAGTACACAAGTGCACACACACACACACACACACACACACACATGCACACACATCATAGAAAACATGATTTATTTGTTATAAGAGTTGATAATTGGGTTGGGTTTACCACCTAAGAGGTTTCTGTTTCTTAGCTTGCCTCAAGTATCTATCTGAAGATTAATTTAGAAGTTGGGGAGTTTCTGAAAAATGGTGGTTTTTTTTCTTGAATTCACAGGCACATCAGCAGAGCAAGAAACAGTGTGTAGAGTCACAGAAAAAAAGCTACAAGACTTATGAAGGCCTTCAGTGTGGTGGTCAGTCTTTACTGTCAACTTGGTTGTAAAAAATGCTTGGAAAATTCATAAAGCATACTTGTGGGTGGGTCAGTGAAGGCATTTCCAAAGACCAACATTTGAAAAAACAACCAAAGGAGGACCATCTACAGAAAATTTGGATGACATCATCTAATAGTTTAGGGGTAGAGATACAATGAAGATGTTAAAGTGAGCCAGCAGAAAAGCTGTATTCTACAGAGTGAGGGGACTTATTGCAGATGCTGCCTCCTGGGGCTATCAGATGCCTGCTTCTTCTGCCTTCAAATGTGCTTCATGCCAGAGCTTCTCCCTGGGGCTTTCAGGCTTGAGTTATTCAGTGGAAATGCAGCATTGCTTTTTCTGTAGCAAGTCTTCCAGCTTCTTGGACCTTCAGTTATTGGATTGTCTAGACCTTCAGTGTGCAAATGTGTCCATAGCTTTTGTATTGCAACACCCAACTTTCCTTCCTGGAGGTCAGTTAACGAATCGCCCTTCCTTATATCATTATCTCTACTCATCTAAATAACCATCATGAACACACCTAGTTTTAGAAGTATAAAAATCCCACTGCTATAATCATGATTCAAAACGTCATAGAAGACCAACCCACATCATGGCAACAGAGAAATACACTGTATCAGTTGATATAGAATAAATTACCATTTTTGATATTTTTTCCATTCTGGAGTGTTCACATTTTCCATATCCTCTTGTGTATGTTTTTGATGGGAAAATGTTGAGTTATACATTTATTCTGGATTTTTGTATATCTAGAGAAAAATAGGAGTGAAAAAATAGATTCACCATCAATCAAATAAAATCAACTTAAACCCTCAATGGAACACTTGAAGTGACTCCTGAAATACATAGTCTATGATTTGGACAAGTCATTAAAGAGAGGTGTTTACAACTGACCTTCATTATAACAGTGACTGAGTTTGTAGACGCCTAGAAAATCAGGTCTTCAGACTTTAGGATGTCCCTAGTGGGTAAAGATACTTGAATGACCTGGATTTCGGCTCTGGTAGCCACCTGGTAGAAGGAGGGAATGGCTCTTGAAAGTTGTCTTCTCACCTCCATGGTTAACTGTGGCATGTGCGTACCCACCCATGCACAGAAGAAATAAACATGATTAAAACAATCAGGTCTCTCACTCATTTCCACAGCATTCTTTATGCTCTCCAAATGCTATAAACTTGGGACATTAGCAACTTCAAATTCTGCTCAAACAACACATTAATGAACTGAATCTACTATTAGTAAATAATTATGTTTTGAATACAAATCTATTCATTTCTACTTGGTTTTTAATCCCTAACATTCCATTTTATCCATCCCAATTGCTGATTTACGTGGAAACTAACCAAGTATTATTAATTTTTCAAAGGGATATTATGGATCTTTTGATGAAATTTGTAATAAAAATGTTGAGTGTGATTTAATAGGGAAATAACTGTCTCTTTAGAAAAACTAAAAATGAAATCAAAATTACTATACAGGCAACATCAAAATACCTCAAGATGATGGATAAAGATGACATTTACAAGGTTTGGTAATGCAGAATAGTAAAGTTTACAGGAGATTAATCTAATATTGGAGACATATCATTTTTCACAGGCTCTGAATCATAATTCAGCTGTCTCCCCCTGACAAGGTCAGAATTTACCATTATGCACTCAAACACTGCAGCGGGAATGGCTCCATCACATCCTAAATCAGGTTCTGTGTAATTTCATATATAAAATCTAATTCTGTGGAGAGTATCTGTTCCTAATATATTAAAAAGGAACCAAGAAGAACCTTGGAAACTTTATGCTCAACTATGACAGAAAAAAGTAAAACTCCAGTTTGATATCTAATTTATCAGAGTTATCAGCAGCTGGGCTTTATCCAGATTGTTGGGATTTATCATGCAAAACAAAGCCAGCTGTTTCTTTCAGGATATCAACTTCATTACTGTCTCAAGAGCTATTCTGATTAAGGCTAACATGATATGAGCACATTCATTACCTCACAGCTGCTCTTACAGTGTTTAGATTTCAAAATCAGCATATGCTGTGTATTCAGAAACCTAAGTAAAGTAGCTTCACATCTGTGCCATTTAAATGGTTCCAAACCTAACTGACACGTGTTCACCAATATGGTAGGTATTGTTGTCCTCCCTGCCCTCCCAAATTGTAATATGCTTATTCATAGAAACTGTGATACTGTAGATATTGGGAATAGGACATAGGTTCATTGCCTGGAGGCTTAGGGTTTAATATAGAAAACCTTATAAACTTTGTGGCTCTTAGAAAATTAGAAAAGGAAAATTGGGCAGAGGAAGCAAAGAGAAGGTCCAGGGAGTTGGCTCAGTGGGTGAAAGTACAGAGATGAACTTTTGAGTTTGGATCCCAGAACACATGTCACAACCAGGCATGGCTGTAACCCTCATGCTGTGGAAGTCAGGAATAATTTCCTGAATCATGCTAGCCAACAGCCTATCTTCAAGTTTGGTGAGCACCCTGTCTCAGTGGAGTAATGTGGAGAGTGGTTGAGCAGGACACTTAATGTCCATTCTCTGACCTCCATGTGTATTTGCACACACAATTGTATACCCCACATATGTACAACACACATATTCTCTGTCTCCCTCCTTCTTTGTCACTAACACACACACACACACACACACACACACACACACACACACACACGCATGCATGCACAGAGAGAGAGCAAACATTTATAATGATTAAAAAATAATACTGGCTTTTATGTTTATTTAAAATGACATTAAATTACATGATATAATTAGATGCAATATTTCATTTCTTGAATAATATCCTGATTAATTATAATGTAGGTATATGGAATTATTTACCTTGAGTTGATATTATCTGTTATAATTCAGAAAAAAGGCAATTAAAAACTAATGCTCTGAATGTAGTGGCTGTCTTGATAGTCACTGAGGTACAACGGAAGCAGTCCATCATTCATCAAGCTACTTCCGCTTCTCTTGATAACCTGCTGCAATCATGACGTTTGCTAAGATGCTTCTTACAGTAATGTAAGGAAAGGTTAAGTTGGCATCCTACACTTGGGAATAACTATTATTTATTCATAAGGAAACTTTGATTTATGAACGTCTGGGAGATGCATTCTTTGAAATATTCCATTGCTTTCTTTCCAGCAGGTATTCAGTCTGTTATTATAACAAACTCAATTACATAAAATCTTATGCTCAAACTAGTGTCAATGGCACAACCTTTGCCAGTATACATAAGCTCCTGGGCTACATATTCAGTATCAAAATAAAATAAAATAGCAAATAAATCCCACCTTTGAATCTATGATTGAAGGTAGCATCTTTGTCCTTTGACTAGTCATTCTTCTGAAGTATAAATATAAACAAAACCTCCCTTGCTAGACTCTGCCTCAGAAGTTCATTTTATGTGTGGGTTATAGGAATAAAATTATTCTAAACAAGTACTCCAAATCACAAATCCCATACCTGTGAAGTATAGCTTTAAACTCCCCATTCTCTACTTTTACTTTTCTCTGAAGGACCTCTTGTATCTTGCTCCACTCTTCCTCATTCAGCACTCTTTCCTACAAAGTCGCCGACGGAAATGCAAGATAATACAGATGCTAGGGAACACTCTTGCAATTATTTATGAAATGAAAAGTAGAAGTGCCATGGAACCTAGTAGCCTAATGCTTAGTTTAAGATAAAAAGATTGAAAGAGGTTCAGTCCATCAGGTTCAGATGTGTTCACGATACCATTATTCACCATAGCTAAAAGCTACCGGGCCATCAGAGTGTGTATCCACAGACAAATGGATAGCATATGGTTTACACACGCAGTGGAATATTATTAAGCACTAAAAGTCAAGGAAATTGTGTCACATGGGTTGTATCTTTCTGACACTAAGTCGAGTGACACAAGCAGCCACCAAAGAACATATGCTACTCATCTGAGGTGACTACATTGTCAAATCATAGCAACGGGAAGTAGAGCGATGATTATTCAGACACGGAGAACAAGAAAACTTGGGGCCTAACACATGCACGAAATCTTCACAAATTCTGGTGCATGAAGTTTGAAAGTCCATCTACATCATAAAATCATAAAATTTTTGAAATAGGCGAAAGAGCAGATACCAGAAAAATAACAATAGAAAGGAAAGCTACATACATAGCAGGTAAAAATAACCTAGAAGAAAATGTGTTGTAGGTAAAGATGCTGCTAAATAATGTTAACAGACTGTGGTAGCATGATGGCTCAGTGTGTAAAAGTGCCTGCATCCAATCCTGAGGACCTGAGTTTGATCTCAGGATCCACATGGCTGAAGGGAGAAACAACTCCTTCAAATTGCCCTCTAACAGTGATACATGCACCAGGAGCTTTCTCCCTCCCCTCCCACTTTCTCTGTCTCTGTTTCTGTCTCTCTTTCTTACACACATACACATACTTAAACACACATTAAGTGTCATAAAATAAAAATAACAGTATAGTTTAAGTATACTTAGAAAATGGGATTCTAAACTATGAACACAGATTATTATTACTAGCCCTTTATTTAGTGAGACTAAATTTGGAAAAGTTTATTTTTCTATTAAGTTTATTTTTTTTTATACCACACGAAAGGACCAAGAGGAACCCAGAAGTCCTTGAAACATGATGTGCATAACTCAGGAGTTTCCTTTTGAAATATCAGCATTTACTATACATATTCTAATAAAGGTATTATGACATTGTCGTATGAGAAGTAGTAATGGTGACTAAGGCATCATAGAAGTGCTTGAGGAGTCACTAACACAAGGAACAGGGACGCAACAAGAATGTAGGCTCGCTAATCAGCCAAGACATAGAGGCGTCACTCAATTTGATACTAAGAAAACTCTATGTTCATGTACAATGTAATAAAATTCCGACTTACACAGCTATTACTTTTGTTTGCTGCTTCCAAAAATGCTACTCCGATTGAGGAATTAAAGATGAAAAGAGATATGGGCAGTCTTGTTTTACGTGACAGTGTGGGGCCATGAAAATGACTGAGTAAGCCTAACTGAACATGATCTTCACAAAAAAAATGAAAGAATGATTGCTCCGTGACCTTTACATTGTCTTCCAAATCATTAAAACTGTCTTGTTGTTGGTTATAAATGTTTTAAAAAGAAAAATATGATAATGCTAAATCTTATTTAGTGCAGTGTTAATGTGAAGCGCTGGGAACACTGAGAATTGTGGTGTTTTGCTTTGCAATGGGAGTTGAGAACAGAGCCAAATTCAAGGCTGGATTGAAAACTTGGGAAGACAGAGAGATAAGAAAAAGGTCAGTTGAAGAGGAAAGGCAAAGCAGAACAGTACAAACTCAAAAGTAAAGAGAAGATGTACAAACTCTCTGGTGACTCCATGCTTGTCACTTGTCCTAAATAATGAAAGATAGAAGAAGCAGATGAGGAGGAATAGATTATTGGAAAGAAAGTAAAAAAGGAGAGAAAAAAAGCCATGTTTAAAATTAAAGCTGAAACAGAGGAGAGGGACAGGTAGCAGTAGAAGAGGAGACACCATAAAGAAGAAAAGGAAGGGCAAAAAGAAACACATTAAGTACGAACCATTTCCCGAGGAATGTCTGTGCACCAGCATAGCAGTTCCTAGCCCAGAGAACATAGAAAAAGAAAGAAACGTAAAACAACGAGGACTAATGGAAGGGGACCGTAATTCTGCCACCTGAGCATCCTGCTTAAGATCCAGTAGGGGTGTAACAGGGATGTGCTGTGACATAATCAGGGGGAGCTGGACACAGCAATGATTACCTAGAGTTTCTCAAACCTTTTCTGTGTATTGTCACTAGCTGGTAACCTTGGGGTACTTGACACAAACATAGACGTGTTTTCTTTGTATTAAAACCATTTTTATCTGCCTTCTTCCCATTGTATGACTGCAGTGTGCATCTTGCTCTGCTTCAGTAAACTGCAGGATGTTTGGATTAGCTTCTGGAATTGTATCATTTGAGCTGAAGACTACGAAATACCTCTAAGAACTTCTCTTATGTGAAGGGTTTTTTTAATGTATTTTAGTTTACTCTCAGAGAATTTCATATACGAATACAATCTACATTGATCATATCTATCACTCGCTCTCACTCCAACTCCTGCCAGACCTTCCCCAGTTGCCAACGCCTCCCAAATGTATGCCTTCTTCCTTTTTAAATTCCAATGAGTGCAAAATCCAATTAGTGCTGCTCATGTGCACACTGGAGCATGGATGAATAAAACTGACTCTCCATATCCAAAAAGTCATCTACTGCCGGTATCTGTTAGGTAGGTTAGGACCACGAGCTCCTCCTTATCTGGTGTGTGTTGCTTAATGTAGATAATGGTGTAACAATAGCTTCTTCCACTTATGGAGACTTGCTGTCCTTGCTGTACATCTGGAGTATTTCAAGTACCACATGGCAGGATCCCACAACAGCCATTTCTTAGATAACTTCATTTCTGCTCAGTCTGAAATTTATTTACAGGGCCATTATTTTCTTCCTTTTACATTACTTTGGCCACTTTTGCTCAACTGCTTCTTTTGATTACGTAATCTTTTAGGAAGTCGTTTGTGCCTATGAGATTGAGCCCACCTGCATACATGCTGCCCCCACATAAACGTCATAAGATGAAGAGTGAACCATCATTAGCAGAATTTGAAAGAAATGGCACACTTTTCACTCTAGGGTATGTTTGGTACTTAGCAGTTTGCAGAGTGAGGAGCTACCAGTGATGTTTGTACTTTGTGTAATTAGTAGAAGTTTTTGAAGTTTTGTTACTATAATAGTTAGGATTTGAGTCATGATATTGGGGGGTCAAGTATTCTTTGACAGTGACTTGGTAACTGTGATTTGAGTTTATCAGTTTCCACAGGGCAAGTGATTTTTTTCTCCACTATTTAAAATGTTAAAATGAGACCATGATAAATGAAGACCTCATGAGAATAGGAAGAAGCAAACTGCTAGAGAGGTCCCCAGAAATCCACAAAGATACCTCTACAATAGACTACTGGCAATAGTCGAGAGAAAGCCCGAACTGACCTACTCTGGTGATCTGGGTGGCCAAACATCCTAACTGTCGTGCTAGAACTCTCATCCAATAACTGATGGAAGCAGATGCAGAGATCCATGGCCAGGCCCCAGGTGGAGCTCCAAGAGTCCAGTTGGCAAGAAAGAGGAGGGATTGTATGAGTGAGAATTGTTGAGACCATGACTGGAAAAAGCACAGGGACAAATAGCCAAACTAGCGGAAACACATGAACTATGAACCAATAGCTGAGGAGCCCCCAACTGGATCAGGCCTCTGAATAAGTGAGACAGTTACTTAGCTTGAACTGTTTGGGAGGCACCCAGGCAGTGGGACAGGGACCTGTCCTTAGTGCATGAGCTGGCTGTTTGGAACCTGGGGTTTATGCAGGGACACTTTGCTCAGCCTAGGAGGAGGGGACTGGACCTGCCTGGACTGAATCTACCAGGTTGAACTGAATCCCCAAGGGAGTTCTTGCCCTGGAGGAGATGGGAATGGGAGGTGGGCTGGGGAGAGGGGGAGGGAGGAGGGAGGACAAGGGGAATTCGTGGCTGATATGTAAAATTAAATTAAATTATAAAATAAAAATATACAATAAAAAGAAAGTGAATGAGCAAAAAATTAAAATAAAATAAAATGTTAAAATGACATTATAAAGACTATTTATAGTTATTGTGATAGAAAGTAATTTCCTAGCAAAATTTTCAATACAATGAAATTTATTAAAAGTGAATAATTTGGGGCTAGAGAGATGGCTCAGTTGGTAAGAGCACTTCTTACTTTTCTAAGTGACTTCAGGTTCTGAGTACCCTATTGCCAATAGAGCAGACTCACTCCAGGGGATCAAATGCCTTTTTAATCCTAAGGACACCCAAACACAAGTGCCACACACACAAATCACAATCACAGATTTTACATTAAAATTGAATGAACATTATCCAATCAACAGCTATAAGAGTGATATGATTATATGACTATATATAAATGTTTTTTAAAAGACTCCCTTTTTAATACAAAAAGAATCAAACAAACCATTAGAAAAATATGAGTGGAGCATTTGAGAGATACAATATATAATCAATGGACATAATCTTACAGAATTAATATATATTAAGTTATTATCAGAACTATTAAATTATTGAAAAAAATCCAAATGCCACATACTGTCATAGATTACTTCTGAGAAGCTATTGAGCATCATCTCATGAAACAGGAAGTTTTTCTTACTCAAGTTTGTATTTCTGGAAATATCTTACATCATTGTTCTTCTAAAAGACATTTCCAGTTTGGCATTGACAGTATTTTTCTTTTTCTTCCCAGTATTGTCAGAGGATGTTCCATTGTCTCCCCTCATCAATGATTCTGCCAAAAAAGCTGAACTGCCACCACCACATCACCCCATTTCCATTTATCTTCTTTCTTCTGAGATTTCCTCATTATCACTGGAATTAAAGATTTGATTCTATGGCAGCTTGGAAGAGTTTCCACATTATTATTTAGGGGCTCATTGATCCTCTTGAAATCATAGGTTTATACCTTCTCTTTTAGATTCGAAAGTTTTTCTTGACCATTTTTTTAAAAAAGATTTACTTTTCTTTACATTGTGTGGATGTGCATATGTGCACGAGAATGTAGGTGTCCATGGAGAGCTCTTTCTCTGGGTATATCTTTCCTCTGCAGAATTCTATTCTGCACATGGTAGTGCTCTGAGCTTTTCCAACTTGCCTCTTTATTCCCTCACGTTCTGTTGAGTTGCCCCACCCTTGGACATTCTATCCAGCAAGAAACATGGGCATACACAGGCATCATCTCAGTTTACCTCGATTTTCAGGAGTCAGTGCTGTTTGTTGCCTAATGACCAATTTTTAATAACAATATTTCATGTATTGTGTGCTTTCTCTTAGTTATTTCATGTGGGTGTAAACATAGCCCCTACAGTTCCAAATTGAATATGGATTTTTTATAATAAAAATTTAATATGTGCCAGATAAATACAAAAATGTCATGCTATAGAACTCAGAATTAGCTTAGGTGTTAGGCAGGTTATATCAAGTCCACTGGTATTGTAGCTTAGATAGATGCATAATTTTCTTGGTTCAGGGAAGATATTTACTGAAACTGTCAGCTTTGATCATTTAGAAAGTAGACCATATGCCTACTAAGCTTCCAGTTCTAGAGAAAGAATTGGTATTGAGCCAAAAATGTCAACACATATCAGTAGTTTCTTGAGGCTTGCAGCAAAGCATTATAAAAATAGAAATGAGTTTAGGCAAAATTGGATGTTTAATAAGCACAAGAAAAGAGATACCCATGTACTCAAGTCTGTGTTCTGTGTCAGGTCCAGTGTTTCAGGTAGCCTCAAGAGATTTATATTCCATATACAAAAATGTGAATATAGGTGTGAAGGAAGGGGAGAGAGAGAGAGGGAGAGGGAGAGGGGGAGGGGAGGGGGAGGGGGGGGGGGAGGGGGGAGGGAGAGGGAGAGGGAGAGGGAGAGGGAGGGAGAGAAAATAAACAGATCAGGGAGAAACACAGTGTTTAGAAAAGATGTTGATATAATTCTCATTATGTGTACATGCATCTGATTGTAACCAATTTTTCAGTAATCTCTGGATTTGATTTTATTACTAATAAAACTTAAATCTTAATCTAAAGGGTATCATTAATTACTTAACCTAACATGATTTTTAGAATTCTAAACACATACTAAAATCAGGCTGTGAAACCTTCTCATTTCCCAAGAAAATCATGCTCTCCTGCGTCCGTTGTAGAGACACAGGACAGCAGCCCAAGAGGAGTACTTCAGAAGACAAAAATCAAGGCCCACAGGCCGAGTAAGGAGAGAGTTTCACTGTTCAAGGTGCTTTATCAATGGTAACAAATGTCTTCCTATACTCATTGAACACTATTGCAACACTGTATGAGCTTCAAATCCAAATCCTACAATGCCATTCCCTTTCTTTCTCTAACTAGAAAATTTTATTGCAAACACTTTGTTATCAGTGTATGCTGTGAGGGTCTTGTCTTTAATGCATTAGAACCACTTCCAGAATTGATGAAGTGGATTAAAAATCACCCACAGAACTTCAGACTTTGAGTTAAACATAGAGCCTCCATTGCATGTTGATTTGGCTCTAGTAGGAAGCCAGGGGGCATACTCTAAAGGTGAGACAAAGTAAATGGGCATTTGGTTCTCAAGGAACAGATAGTAACAAGGACTGGGGTCTGACTAAAAAGTGCAAACCTTTTTTCCTAACCACATAAGGAAGCTATACCAGTACTTTCCTTGTGCTTAATGCTGTCAAGTATTTAGAGTCCTCAATTAACATTGAGTCCAAGTTAAGTGTGTCTGTTGGGTTCTCACTATGAAAATTGATATTGACAAAAATAAAACATTAAGAATTTAAGGAGCCACAAAATAGAAGCTCACTGGAGTCTTAAATAGCCACCTCCCTACAGAACTGTTTGCCTGGTAAATGTACACTTCCAACTGTATTGTGATAGCCCAAATTCTGCTAAACAACAACTTTAACATAATATCTTTCTATTGTAGTCATATTTCCTGATATTGTTAATAGAACCTGAAATCTAGTAATTCCTTGCCTAAGATAGAATGTTGAAAATCTGCTGCATGTGTGCACCAAGGTATTATGCAAGAATGTATAAAGACATACAGTAAGTTGAAGTAAAATGTAACAATAACTTGTCCCTCAATAGAAGACTAAATAGATTGATAAATAAATAAATAAATAAATAAATAAATAAATAAATAAATATCCACACTAGCAGATGCTTAGGTTCTTTACATCAAATGGCTAGTATGTGCACATAGTCTACACACACATCCTGTGTACTTCAAATAATCTTCAGATTATTTAGAGTATCTAATACCCTGGTAGTGTTTTGGAAGTACAACAGTGATTACTATGCTTATGTTTGTATTATTTTATTATTGTTATTTAACCTTGAATTTCAGCCTTCAAAACTATAAAAAATAAATTTCTTATTTAATGAGAAAATAAATGAATGTGATTTTTCTTAAGCAGAGGATGTAATATGCATTAAAATACTTTTTGCAGAAAAAAATGTATTATATGTTATAAAATCCACAGATGTTAAATCTGTGTCTTAAAAGTCAGACTCAAAACATAACCATATCAGCTTTCTCTTACTATAAAAAAATGCCTGAGATTATCAACTTGAAAGACATCAGATTTGTTTTGTTTCACAGTCTAGGAGTTTGATATCTGTTCTTCCGGGCTTCTGAGGCAGCATATCATGTGGGAAGTATGTGGCGGGTGGAGCTCTTGAATTCCCCTGGGAAGCAGATAGAAAGGAAGAAAGGGGCCAGAGTCCCAATGTCCTCTTCCAAAACACATCTCTGGTGATTAGAAAACTTCTCATTAGGGTCCACCTCTCTTAAAGGTTCTACCATCGTCCAGTAATGTGAGAGGCTAATAGAAAAGCCATTAATGTATGAACTTTCAGGAACAAACACAAACCCTAGGAACACTGTGTATGTAAATGACTGAACTAGAAATTCAAAATAATTCATCAGTAAAAACAGAAAATGATCAATAGAAAAAAGATATCAAGCCATTGTTTTTAAAATAGTTTTAGATCTGTTTTGTCACATGCCCATTATAAGACCATGCTTTGTAGTTCACATATATTTTGCATAATTTCATTTTAGTTTGTTATATATTATTCAATGATATTTTATATAAAAATGCAAACATTTTAATGAAAACTGCTGCAGATGCAAACATTAATTTGACTCCTCCTTTGATTCTCTCTCAAACACAGGCTGTAAATGTATGCTGTACAAGTGCTCGAGAGATGATAGAAAGAGGAAACAGGGTGTACCCCGATGACTAGGCAGTCATTTGTGAACAATGAGGAAAGAGGTAGAGGAAACACTACAGAGAACAAGAATTTAGTCAAATTTTTTACAATCACAGTCCTGAGCCAGAGGATGGAGATTTTAATTGTCTCCTTTTCCATTCTTAAGTCTTTGCAGTGAGGGCAAAAGTACTTTTAATAGAATCATAAGTTCTGATCTACTGAATGCAAGGGCAGTAGAGTTTAATTTCTGTTGCTGTGACATGTGGAGTGAAAGTTAGGCTAGAGAAGAATTGGGCAAGTTCTGATGCCACATAAAACATAAAGTCTTTAAGTAGTAAAGAGAGAAGTCAGTAATGATCTCAAAACTAACACTGCAGTAGCCGAGCCATATTCTTAGTCTTCAGTTCACATTAGGCCATTGAGTTTGATGATTTCTCCCAGGGTTGAGTCACTGTCTTTAGTCCCTGAAGCCAGAGAGACTGACAGTATCACTTTATCCAAAAGGAAATAGAATGAAAAAGATGCTGCATGCAGGAGAGGGACAATCACACATGATTGAACAGCAATTTTTCCACACCCTTGACCAGCCATAAAGACTACTGCCACCTTCTTCACATACTTCTATATTCTATAACTGTGCGTGATAAATTTATTTTAAATTAGCCAGTGTCAGATATCATCAGTTATAGTAATACAAATAAGCAAAGCCTCCACCATCACAAAGAAAAATGTACTTGGGTATCTTTACTTCTTCATGTTAAAATGCAAAGGCAAGTGTTTAGAGAAATGTCATGGTGGTGAGAGACCACACACCATCTGATTCTTACCAAGGAAACGGCAATGATGTCACAGGTTCGAGGAGTTGCATGAGGATAATCTATTCAACCTTATCAAAGCATACTTCTGGATTGGCTATAATCCAAAACTGATCTACAGTAAATCAGACAAATATTTCTCAGTTTTTCTGAGTGAAATCCAGAATAAAAAAAATTGGAAAACTATCTGAGATTATTCCCTCAGACTGTTTTCAGGATGTAGGGAAATGAGGTCATAAGAAGTTGACTTTATGTTCACATGTATTAGATCTTGCACGGTTATGGGCAGATCATTTTATTTACTGCAGAAGATAGAACACACCTGTCACATGTGCTAAGCCTACTTTCTTTTGCTACCACAGATATGTGACATAATTATTTCATAAAGAGAAAAATCTTAATTTGATCCTCAGTTAAACAGAGGTGGCCATTTATAATTGACTGCTACTATTGCTTCAGGGTCTTTGGAAAGGAGGCACACCATCAATGGGATGTGTCATAAAGACAGAATGGCCTCAGACATGAATTCTCTATTAAGGACAGGCCTTCAACAACTGGAATGATATACACTGATATTTGCCCCAAACAGATTCTAGCACCCTATGTAATATCATCACAGGCTGGAGATCAAGCCTTACACAGAGACCTTATTGTAACATCTACAGCTTAGCCTCACTGGGGCAGTGGGGAAGGTCACTGTAAGGCGGAAGAAAACATCTGCAGCTAGCATAGAGATGGAAAATGTCTTCCCTAACAAGAAACAACATACTAGCACGGTCAAATACAACGCAGTGATTGGAGTGAAAGGGAATTTCCGTGGGGAGTATGCAGGTGGCCAAAAGAACTTCTGGGAAGGTCCATTCTTGGCCCAGTTCACTTGCTTTCTCTAGTACTCCTGTGCTACACTGATTACTACAGGGAGAGGAACTATACAGTTGAAATTATGGCCAGTGGCATTCTTAGCTTGCTTTCTGCCTGGACATCCAGCATTTCAAGGAATGCCCAACTTATCACAAGTATAGAAAGCAAGTTTTTTCCAGATCTCAGTAGTTTGCCCTAACTCCCAGCATTTGTGAAAAGGAGCCAGTGGCCCTTCAAAGTACTCTGATTGGAACATTCCAGTTAAATATTAAATGTTCTCTCTTTTTCTCAAAGACCAGGTATATATTAAATAAGCTATCAAAATGAAAGGTAGAAACTCTATTATAATACACTGCCATTTGGTATTATGACTAATGTATTTAAAATTCTATAGTGGACAAGATCTCATAGTGCAATTAAAAAATGACCATTCAGGCATAATAAAATGGGAAATACAGCTAATTGTCCATTTAAATTTTAGTTGTAATAACGTTATACAGAGTTGCAAACACAAAATCCTCTTCATCCTCTGTTATACTTAATCATTCAAAACTGATATAATTATTCTGAAATATTTGTAAATCAATGCAAAGCATTTTTGGGTGAATTTTGTGAATTTGATAATGCTCTACAGAGGCTGTCCTGGCCATCCTTCACCACTTGCCCATGTGCATTATCTGAAGCTGTCTTTTAATAGACTGAGACTAAATTATTAGAAAAAAGTAGTATCACTGGGGAGAAAGGCTTGTCAGATGCCACTGAGATGCAATACATCACACACTCTGTGCTCAGCTTTATCTTGCAGGCTGTTTATTTTCAGGACACACATTTTAAAAAAGTTTTCAAGCTATCTAACCTGTTCTGATTTCAAATGAGCAAAGTAATGGGTACTCCCAACAAGAAGAACAATAGAATTAATGAATCTTTGACAACAACATATTAGATAAAGGATTTGTGGCTACAAAGAAGACAATACACCCCCCCTTTTCTAGAAGCAAACAATTTTCTCTCAAAACTAATTAAAAGTTCTCAGGGAAAGACGTTTCTGTAATGGCCAGGACATAACAGTGGCTTCACATTTTTCAAGGAAGAATATTTTGCAAAAAGGAAGTTTAGTGATAGCCTTTTATTTTTAAATCATAGTCTTGTGGAGGCAATGTAATTATATGAATTGACATCCATGTCTAACAAAACTGCACATACACAAAATGATTAAAATAATAAGAAACTTGATATAACAGTGATTGATCATGAATCAAGAGTTTTTTTTTTAATTGTTAATATTTCCAGACTAATTTCCTTTCAGATGAATTTGGTCAAGCTCAAGCCTGTTTGATGTCTCTGGATCCATTTTATTCATATCAAATGCAAGTCCAGGTCTGTGACTGTACCCAGCTCCATCCCTGAGAATTATTTCTATATTTCCCATTACTTCTGTTTACTTCCATGATGAACATGTTGTCTTCATGCTTTCATCAAATTACTTCCATGATGAACATGTTGTCTTCATGCTTTCATCAAATTTACTTCCATGATGAACATGTTGTCTTCATGCTTTCATCAAATTATATATTTCTTGACTGTTAAAACTTAAGTCACTGTTCAGCCTCTCTCTCTTGTAATTTTCTGAGGGGATAGCAAAGGACATGATCTTTCCTAAGGTAATCTATTCCCACCCACAGTGAGATGTTTCCCCTCAATTTTGCTGTTTAAAATGCTAAAAACTGCTTTAAGGTTTTACTGCTTGTGTCCTTCTTTGTTGGCATATAGACTTCACATTAATTTAAGTGCATCAATAAACTCCTAGTTACTTATAATGTGTTGGTGTCACATTGTTGCTTTAACTTTGACACAGAGGCTGAGCCTTAACTTACTGATATTTCAGCAAGCAATTAGCACTCTATAGTTACCAACCTCCTTCTCTGGCAGTGGCATAGCCACTCAGGCTGGAGCCTGGCAGAAATTCTGTTCTAAATCTCTATCATTTTATTTGTAAATAAGACTGAAGATTCAAAGGCTGGGGTGAAAACCTGCTAGCTCAGAGAGATTGAGTAGCAACTAGTTGATCTTCTCTCCTTGTTGGTGTCTCCCCAAAACCATGTCCTTCCTCTCAGCCAAAACAACAACAACAAAAAAAGTCATGCCACTCAAAATCCCTCCCTACTACTTCTGGTGAGTCTCTCTATCTCCTTCAGATGCCCTCTGAAGCTCTATGATTACTTTATGTCATCTTGCTAACTCAGCCTCCTGACCCAAGGTTAATTTTATTTAATTAACACAAATGCAAACTTGGGGTGCACAGTGTAACTGAATATCCCCCAACATCACATAAGGGGAAGAAATAAAAGCATTTCTCATGTCACTTAGCCTGAGTGAGCCTGAGTTTGAATTCTCTGCTTCACGTTCCTGCTTCTTTCATTCCCCATCTGTTGCTTGAGTCTGAATTTGTGCCCACCTGAAGGTTCTGTTGTGAATCTGTCTCTGTGTGCCTGTGTCTGATAGTGTGTCTGTATGCTGTGTCGGTCTCTCATGAAAGGAGATCTGTCTTTACTGAACAGCACAGAAAGTATCACATGAGGAAGGGCTGAGGGGAAGTTTACAGAAACCTTTCAGAGAGCTTTACAAGGCAGTAAGTCACTGATTCCAACTGACCCCGCTGAGCCATACAATACCAGCAGCAATACAGATGTTGCCTATCAAATGATATCCAAACATGTTCAACATTATCCATAATGGCTGGCCACATTTATAGAGGATATTCACTTAAGAAGGTTGCTTTCAACCTCTATTTGCTGCTTTCAGCAAAATGACTATTAGTACAAATATGCATTACTCTTGTTTAGGGCCATGGAAGAGTAAATAAACTTAAGACTGTAGCTATCCATTTGCTTAGGTTGTAAAAGTTGATTTCATTGGAAAGCCAAGGTAAGTAAGGTTGAGTGTTACATTGTTCTTTTAAAGTGGTTTAAAAAAATAGTCTGGGTACACGGTAGATAGCAATTTGAAGTCTGAAGTGACTTCAGGGTATATTAGTAAGTCTGTGAGTCCAACAAAAGTCCTAGCCTCTTAGACTGTAAGAGGCGATCTTATCCTAATGCACGGCCACATCCACTGTCTGAAATCTTCCCTCTGAGAAAATGTGTAGATATTTATCACGATGATGTTGGCATTAAGTAGGAACAAGTGGGAATAAGAAGTCCTACAAAGCAAGTGTGTTAATTTATTAAGGGATGCTTCATTAACTACAAAAACAAAGCAATAAAAATAGCATTACATATTTGCTTAGTTGGATATAAATCTCAAATGGACAAATCTAAAGGAAAATCTGTTCAGCAGTTTTTGTTAGAAATCTTCCAATTTTTGTTACAAACACAAGTTCTCAAATGTGGGGATCGGTTAGAGAAAGACTAGTAAGTGGTGTGCCATACTATATGTCAGAAAGAGAAAAAAAAGATACTTTTTCTTTCAGTTGTCTTATCTTTTTAAAAAGAAGCATATTTATGTAAGGTAAAATGTCATTTAAAATACACATATGGCTTTTTTTTAGGGCAAGACTGTTTTTCTTCAGATCTCACTTTTATGTGAAAGCTCCTGATAGCTTTATTTTTTTTAGCTCTGGTGAAGAGCAATAGTATCATTAGTGAACATCTCTGTGCACACGACTAAACTTAGGTGTACATTTGCATTCAGACTAAAAAAAAACAATGCTCTGCCTTTTATTTTAACAGCATTTTCTTCAATAGGAGGAGAGCTTTGATCAAAGGTGCATGCAAGTTGTTTTCAAACCTGTCCTCTTAGGAAAACTCTTACCCATCATTGCTACTTGTGGATTTGTCCATCAAGGCTTTGAAGGCAAGACTAAGAAAGGTTCTCACAGCTCAACTGTGAACAGATAATAGCCTTTTGAAAGTATGCTTGGAATTTATGCCAGTACAGTGCCATTGCAGAGTTATTTTCAAAAGGGAGCAAAGACCAACACTACTTTGACTGAGAATTTCAGTATCTTAGCCTATATATTTCAGATATTTTATATTCATCCGAGAATTTTGATCACAATGCATAATGTGGTCTCTTAGTATCAAAGTTTAAACATTATGATCCTTTTCACTTTTGTGTGGTAGAATCTGTCTTCCCATCACACTTTATATGAGTGCAAGATTATGATACATATGCACATCTATAAACAATATATATGTACATATACATATATATATATATATGTATATATGCTAGACCTATTCTATTAATGATGGTTTCTGCTCTGCATTCTTTGTTCATATAACTAAATTAATTTCCTCAAATGTTTAATATATTAACATAGTAGGTCCACTTTTAGCCTCCCTTCTCTAGTTTTTAATTTCTAAAAATATTTTTATTTTTGAAATTATAATTACAGCATTTATCCCTTCCTTTTCCTCCCTCCACACCTCCCATATACCCCACCCTCCTCTGCTTCAAATTCATGGCCTCTTTTTTTTATTAGTTGTTATTGAATCCACACCTCTTCTGTCTCTCCTTAAAAAACAAACAATCATCTAAGGAATAATAATAAAATAATAAGATAAAAAACATATCAGAATAGGAAAAAAAAACAACAAACAAGAAACAGCTGTAAGTTCCTATGACAAAGAGATGCACACATTTGCACACACAGGAATCCTATAAAAACACAAAACCAGAGCCATTATACATCCTCAAAGAACAAATCAGGTTAAATAAAAAAGGTTAAAAAATATGCCCTGACTTAACATTATGAGACAAAGACTCTCCAGAACCTCCAAAGATGCTGTTGAATTTGCTTTCTGTTGGCCATCTGCTGCTGAGCATGGGATCGACATTTTAGAGGAGCTTGTTGCCCCAGGGCGATCCCCTTGGAGGAAGCTAATTTTTCATTTGTAAGTGGTTATCAATTGGGAGATAACAGCTAGGTTAGGGTTGGGGTGGGTTATGTGTCCACTTCTCCTTTCATGTATAGGATCCCATCTGGTACAGACCTGTGCAGGCTCTGGGTAATATCTTTACTTGAAAGAACTTCATCATAATTCTCTGGCAGCACAATGATTGGTTGTTAATAAGAATTATATTTTATCAAATAGTCTTAACTTGAAAGGTATACTTAATAAACAATCATTTATTTATATCATAAGTATCTTATAATAATTAATAGAATATAGTATTAAGAAATCAATACACATGTTAACTTGAATGAAATGTCATAACTAAATAAAAGAGTTGGAATTAAAATATACATCCCATGAAAAACTCTCAGACAACAAAGGTACTAGAGAGTCAAAGTTCTAACTGTGGTGGTGGCACATGCCTTTAATCCCAGCACTCGGGAGGCAGAGGCAGGTGGATCTCTGTGAGTTCGAGGCCAGCCTGGTCTACAGAGCGAGATCCAGGAAAGGCGCAAAGGTACACAGAGAAACCCTGTCTCAAAAAACCAAAAAAAAAAAAAAAAAAAAAAACCATGGTTATACTAGGAGATATAACACACACACATATATGTATATATGTATCATATAAATACTTATGTATATATTTATTAAATTTATATTTACATTATTAAATTTATATTTGTATTATATTTACAAAGCATTTTAATTTAAACAAATTATTTTATGTGTATGTGTGTGTGCCCGAGTGTAGATGCACCACATGCAGGAGTCCATGGAAGTCAGAAGAGGAGGCAAATTCTCTAGAATTAGAGTGGCTGATGGCTCTGAGCTGCTGTGTGGGTTGTGGGAACGGAACCAGGTCCTCTGAAAAAGAGTAAGTACTCTTCATCATTGAGCCATTGCTCAAGCCCCCAAATACTATATACAAGAGCAATTTAAAAGATTCCATTCTTTGGAGTAAATACAATTAAATATATGTAATTATGTAATATTTTTATAGCAAGAGTGGGTAAGTAAGAAAATTGGTTGTTTTACTTTATTATGGAATGCAATAAAATAATTACAGATACATTAACTTTTTTTATACAGGACCTGGAGTAATATTTAATTTTTTTCACTTTTCCTACCCTTCTTTAATCACTATTTTCCATCCTAGGCAAAAAAGAACCATTTAGACTCCAGTGCCTGCTTCCTGCAGCAGCTTGTATGGGCTATGATGCCAGTGAGTTATTGAGGAAATCCAGGTTGCACAACAGGATAGCGATGTGCCTCTGAAAAAAGTCCCTACCTTCTTGACCTTGGCTTCATCTCTGCATTGGGAAGACGCCTCCCACCCTTCCCCACTGCTGGCAAGAAGAGTTGGAATGGCAGATAAAACATGCCTGCCATCAGACATCTTTCCACATCAGTTCCCTTTCCCCTACCAGGGCTCAGAAAAACTGCTGAAGAGGAAGCATAAATGGGAGAGGATGTGAGAGGGGGAAGCCGGGGAGGAGTCCTGTGCAATGCTGTCATAACATGGTTATTGTATAGACTCATGAACTCACAGCAGTCACGGTAACCTTTACAAGACCCGCACATGATCAAACCAGACGAAATTCTAAGTGATCTCCACGGCTCCCCACTTACGTTGGGGATGTTTTGGCAGTTGATAGCTGTTGGAAAAGAGAGAATTAACTTTGAGGCTCTGGTCACTGGCAGGTTTCCAATTCTCCAGTGAATGTCCCTGCACCCCAGAAACACTGGGGTGGGCAACACTAGTTGGACTCATATCAATGACAACAACAGAAAAGGACAAGAAGTTGGTAGGGGGTTGAGTTGTTGGCTGTGGAGGGAGTTGGAGGTGGGAACTGGGCATGGATATGATCATATTTCATTGTCGACATGTATGAAATTCTCAAGAATAAAGGAGAATTGCAAAAGAAATGGATACATTTTAAAATTAAATAAAAGAATAAAAGTATTTATTCTGGATTTGCTTCTTTGGTGTCTCCGGAGTATTGGTAACACATACTGACTTTTCTTCCTGGCCTCTTTCTGCTCTGCAGGTTATTGAGCATGTCCAGCTGTGGTTAAGAACATCTGCCCCAGAGCCCTCTGCCAGATAGGAAGTGACATGGCTTTAAATATGATGAGATTTGTAAAATCAAGAGAAATGTAAAACAAGGAACTAATATTGGGATTTAGAGAGAAATTCTCTACTCTGAAGGGAGTTTCAACATTGCACATTTGAAAGCAGCAACTGAGAAACTAAGCAACCTTCTCTTCTGACTGAGATGATGCTTCCTTAATTGTCAGTCACACAGATAATAAAGTCACAGTTAACTAAAGAATTCTTAGACCCTTTAAAACTTAGCAAGAACGGTATGTATTCTAACTTACTTCACATAGAATTGTCCAATCCATTGTCAAAGCTAAAGAATTTAGCTTTTCTTTATTAATGAGTCCATTCAGTTAGGAAGAAAGAACAAGAACTAACATAGTACTAAATGGTGGCTTTTTAGAATTAAGTTCTTTTTCTGTACTTGAGAAACTAGTTTGTACCAGTTTTTAAAAAAGTCATATTAAAAGTGGATGTGATGGTTTGAAAGAAAGTGATCCCCATAGGGAGTGGCAATATTAGATGAGGCTTTGTTGGGGTTGGTATGGCCTTGCTGGAGGGAGTGTGTCACTGTGGGGGTGGGCTTTGAGGTCTCATATATGTTCAAGCTGTGCTCAGTGTCTCAGATCACTGCCTGTTGCCTGCAGATTAAGATGCAGAACTTTCAGCTCCTTCTCTAGCACCATGTCTGCCTACATGCTGCCATGTCCTGCCATGATGATAATGGACTGAACCTCTGAAGTGTAAGCCACACGAATTAAATGTTTTCCTTTATAAGAGTTGCTGTGGTCATGGTGGTTTTTCACAGCAATAGAAACCCTAAATAAGACAGGGAAATGGTACTTAAATGCAAAAGCCTTGTCTTCCACTCCTATATACTCCTCCTGCTGACCATCAGAGATGATTTATTTTCTGGGAAATCATTCTTTGAGAATCCCAACTGCCTTAATGTCTCTTCCTTTTGGTACATTGATTCATATCTCTCTAAAGAAGGCTCTTGCTCACAGGAAAATATTAGAAGATATAGTAGGTATAACCTTTTAATTGTATTTTTTTTCTGTGCCACTCAAACATCTCAACACTGTATTAGAAATTCTAATATTTTAAAGAAGAGACTGATTCATGAAGCACAGTGCGTTTTAAAAGGAAAAGCGCTGGGCATTGGTGGCGCACACCTTTAATCCCAGCACTCAGGAGGCAGAGGCAGGCAGATCTCTGTGAGTTCGAGGCCAGCCTGGGCTACCAAGTGAGTCCCAGGAAAGGTGCAAAGCTACACAGAGAAACCCTGTCTCGAAAAACCAAAAAAAAAAAAAAGAAGAAGAAGAAGAAATGGCAATGTTAAGAGTGGGGAAATGTCCAGTTGATAATGTGTTTTACATGCAAGCAGGAGCACCTGAGTTCAGATCTTCAATAGCCACATGAATGCAGGCAGAGAGGCTCACAGCTGTACCTTGGCAACTTGGGGTATAGAACCAGGTGGAACCTTGGTGCTTAGTAACCTTCCAGCCTATCCAGATTGGTGATCTATTGTCTTTTATGCTTTGCCTCACAGAATTTGCAGGTAAGATTTCATTACTCCAGATGCCACAGACTTTGGACACGGGGCTTGGAGTAAGAGAACTGAACTGACTTAGAAGCCCCCTCCATGACTTTCATAGTATCAGAAGAAGCTGTGTAAGTTCATAGGAGAAAAATATTCATTAGTCCTACCCACCTGGACGGCCTAGGGACCACAACAATGACTAGTACTTCAAGATGTCTGTATTGTGTCATAGTGGCACACATATCTTGGGAGTAACCAAAAGCTGTCAAATTGGTCTTAAGGCCCACTGAACAAGAGGAAATTCATGACTAGTCCTGTAAGTCTAACCAACTACCAGTGCTCAGAGAAGTCATAAACTATGGTGGAGAACCTACTACCCATGGGATTGCTAACTCTACTCTAAATACGTATCTTTGTATTGACAGATAATTGTGGTGCTCACCCCTCATCAGAAGCTTCGTTAGGCAGCAGATGGAGACTGTCCCAGAGAACCACAACTCGGCAACATACAGAGAATAAGTGACTCTGGGATGCCTAACTATATCTGTAATAATAATAATAATAATAATAATAATAATAATAATAATAATAATAATAATAATAA